>CAVNYN010258598.1:0-51105 GCA_963692815.1 Nyctanthes arbor-tristis
AAGCAATGGCTCGATTTGTATTTGAAATAATACAAACATTAAGTTAAAACTTAGACGTATAAAAAAAGTATATAATAATTGAGCTGAAGTAATTTACAGAGATATTGAAATTAAAATTTTCATACTAAATTAATTATACAATAATTAGACTGAGTGAAATAACATATATTAAAATAATTAATAGTTTTTTCCCCTAAAAAGTAATTAATAGTTTCTTAAATAGAAACTATGAAGGCTAAGTAATAAAATTACACCTGATATCCATGTTCGTGGGCGGAGCTAGTATGGGACGAGTGCGGTCATATGACCGCACTGAAATTTTGAAGAAATTTTTTAAGTTTTCTTCTGCCAATCCATTAAAGCTCTCTGTGAAGATTGATGAGTGATGAGGGATTCGGGCGATTAGGGAGATAGGTTCGGGGAAGAAGAAACATGTCAAAATACCTATTTGCCCTTAAGAATAATAGATTCTTGGGCCTCTGTAAAAAAGATGCTAAATTGGCCCAATAGGATAGAATAGAATATAAAAATAACAACTAAAAGGAAGGTTGGTAATTTTTCATTCAAACTTTCATCCCTTTTTTCTTCTTTTTTTTTTTTCTATTTTTTCTTTTCTTTTTTTTTTTGGACTAGACAGTTTACCATCTATTCTTTGATTTGGTTTAATTCTTACATTTCATGAAACATGGATATCAGGTGTAATTTTATTACTTAGCCTTCATAGTTTCTATTTAAGAAACTATTAATTACTTTTTAGGTATTAATTATTTTAATATATGTTATTTCACTCAGTCTAATTATTGTATAATTAATTTAGTATGAAAATTTTAATTTCAATATCTATGTAAATTACTTCAGCTCAATTATTATATACTTTTTTTTATACGTCTAAGTTTTAACTTAATGTTTGTACTATTTCAAATACAAATCGAGCCATTGCTTTAGTCAACAAGATAGGGTGCCTCATTAGTAAGAATATTTTCGACAAATCGCAATGTTAAAATTATGACTGCACTGGGATGAGAAGTTGGTTCCGCCCCTGTCCATGTTTCATGAAATGTAAGAATTAAACCAAATCAAAGAATAGATGGTAAACTGTCTAGTCCAAAAATAAAAAGAAAAGAAAAAATAGAAAAAAAAAAAAGAAGAAAAAAGGGATGAAAGTTTGAATGAAAAATTACCAACCTTCCTTTTAGGTGTTATTTTTATATTCTATTCTATCCTATTGGGCCAATTTAGCATCTTTTTTACAGAGGCCCAAGAATCTATTATTCTTAAGGGCAAATAGGTATTTTGACATGTTTTTTCTTCCCCAAACCTATCGCCCGAATCCCTCATCACTCATCAGTCTTCACAGAGAGCTTTAATGGCGGATTGGCAGAAGAAAACTTAAAAAATTTCTTCAAAATTTCAGTGAGGTCATCATCCCATACTAGCTCTGCCCGTGCCTACATGTCTGGCATGCATCTTTAGATTTTCACAAGTTTTGCCTTAACTATCTATTAGAGAATTCCATGTCCTTTTATCAGTAGTTTCCTGGATTATCATTTAGTATAATTGTGTATGGCTTTTAAATATCGCTAATACTGGTTATCTGTTCTCTCAGGTACTAATGATGCTTTCAGCTGGGTATTTTAGAATTCGAAGCGCTTTGCCAAAGCCAGTATGGATGTATCCTGTTTCTTACATAGCATTCCACACTTATTCTGTCCAGGTAGGTTCCTTTCTGTATTCTACACTGTTGTAAACTTATCATAATAATGTCAGAAGATAACTGTGGGGTTCCTCAACTATTAATTTGAGCATATAAAACATGCAAGCTGGGCCCTGAACTCTTTGCATTTTAGCAGCTCCATCCTCTGTGGATGGGAACTGAACAGTACAATGGTAAAAATGACCAAGCTTTGAGAGAGAGAGAGAGCAGCTCCATCCTCTGTGGATGGGAACTGAACAGTTCACTGTTAAAAATGACCAAGCTCCGCGCGCGCGAGAGAGAGAGAGAGAGAGAGTCCTTACCCGCCTTAGGAAAATAGTATTTCATTACTTCCCACCCCACCCCCCGACAAAAGACAATAAATAAATAAATAAAATAAAAAATAACACTCAACTGCATCTGCATGTACTTTACTCCCTTTCTCAGCATGCAACTTTTTGATGTTACTGATCTTGATTATAAATTTGAAAAGTCGTTCCTTTTCCTTCAGGGACTCTTGGAGAATGAGTACATTGGAACTTCCTTTGCTGTTGGCCAGGTAAGGACAATATCCGGTTATCAGGCACTCCGAAATGTATACGATATATCTCCTGACAGTAACTCCAAGTGGGAAAATTTACTAGTGTTGTTTCTGATGGCTGTTGGATACCGCATTCTTGCCTTTGTTTTGCTACAATTTCGTGTCCGAAATACCATCTCTCTGCATAGACTATTGTTATGTAATGAAAACACAAAGAATCCAAGATAAATATATACTTAAAAAACTTGAGCTGTAGTTTCTGCTGCTTTTGCTGAGTAACAAAGAGTTTAGCTTTTTTATTTATGTTTTCTGATTCTTGTCAGCATTTTCATCTGAGATTTAAACAATTTTACCCAGTTGAGGCTTATGATTTTAGAAGTTTAAGAGGTTACAGGGGGGCATTTATTTATTCAAATCAGTCATATTTAATTGTTATCATGTTCTGATTGCAAGACTCTGGGGATACCATATACAGATTTTAGACGAACTTAAATTGCTCATAACTCGTGAGAAGAACTGTTTCACAGATTCTCCATTGACATTATTAGGATACCATTATTGAAAACTAGTGTAACGTAGAAGAGAACTTCTGTTAGCTCTAATCTATTTTGTACATAATTATGAAACAGGCTCCTGCCACAAAATAAAATGAAGTACTAATCTAAAAGAAATGAATGCTTAGCAAACATTTCAATCCTTCTTTAAAAAGTGATAAATGATAATCTTCTAATTCAGTTACTTTTTTGACAGATCTAATTTTAGTTACCTTTCCTGAAGGAAAAGGCAAGAAACGTATTTTTAGAACTAAAAACAATGAAAGTAAATGAACCCTAAAACACACGATATAGGTGCCATTTAACCAGTCATTTTTGGTGTTTTCCCTCAGTAGGCATGCTGTTGGCATGCTGTTGTTTTGAGTTGTGACCTTCAGTTTTTGAATGAACTTATCCATATTCTTTTCTGATGATCCATCGGCTGCCACTCCTTGTTCCAGTGTCGTCTTCACTTTCTTGACTGCATTGCTTAATTCATCGGCTGATTTTCCTTTCATTAATTGCTCAATCTTATTGGAGACTTCAGGCTCGGTTACTGCCTTTCTATCACATAAATTAATCCCAATTTTCCAGTCATCGACCACTAATTTCTGATTAGTGAATTGATCAGTGTACAGAGGGAAACATAACATTGGCACCTGACACCAAATACTTTCCAAAACTGAATTCCAGCCACAGTGGGTCAAAAATCCTCCAACGGCTGGATGTGACAACACTTGTTTCTGAGAGCACCACTGCACAATCAGTGCCCGATCACAAGTTTTGTCCAGCTGAAACCCGTCCGGAAATGGATTAAAATTATCATCAGAAGTTACTAGATCTGGCCTTAGAATCCAAATGAAATTCACATTACTTTCCAAGAGACCATTGGGTATTTCTTTAAGTTCATCTTCTGTCACATGGGCGTAGCTACCAAATGACACAACAAAACTGAGCCATGTGGCTTGGAATCTAGCCACTGGGTGCAGTATTATTCAGCCCAAAGACTGGTGGGGACAATGCTCTTTGTATACCTAGGTGGAAAAATTGGCCCCACGGAGAAAAAATTTATTTCCTCGGCGGATATCGCCTTAGGTTCAAGCTCTTGTGTACCATGTTGCTGAGCACAAAATCTGCTGCTCTTGTATCCTGGAATGCACTGAAAATGATTTGGTGACATACTGTTGTTGGGTTCTCCTCCTTAAGATATGATGTCAAATCTTTTGTTTCGAGTGAACCAATGCCTGGGATGTAATCAATTGGGTCCTCGCGCATATCTGCACAGGACACCGGCTTAGAATTCACACCGATAAGGTAAAAAAAAAAAAAATTGCATAACATTTTATGTGTATAAGTGATAGAGAAGGGGAGAGGACTAACCCATACAGTCAAAATGCCCATTAGACCTCAAAAGATGGAGATGATAATAAAGTGTAAAAACCAGTGCAGGCTCTGTCCAGAAAGAAATGTGTAGATGTCCATATTTCTTTGCCAATTTACCAGGCCACACAAAAAATGTATCAGCAATGAGGCAATTCACTGCGGGTTGTGCACTTCTAACAATATCTCCAATGGCTGCTTCTGCATGTGCAGAGAAAACATGCAACAAAGAAGCCATGAACTGGTCATGATTGAGTGACCTGTCAAACTGCAATGGGAGGCCATCGGAGATGGTGGTGTAACGAATATCAAGGCCTGTTTTCCGGGCTTCGATAAAGATGTCCTCTGAAGCATTTTCTGCAGCATGTGTAATCTTGTCATGTATGTATTTAGCATTAATGAATGTGATGGTGAAGCCTCTTGATGCAAGCTTAATCGCTAGATGGCCGGCTGGGATAAGATGGCCCTGTAGTGGGTAGCTTACTAAGATTGCATGGGGGTTTTGGCCTGCATCAACCATTTCAAAACTGAAAATCTGGTGCTTCACACGGAGAGAACGAGGTGGAGAATGAGTTGAGTCTCTATTTTTATATGGTAAATGTCTAAGTTTTACTCGATGAACATAAGCAAGGTAAGGACATCGAGAGAATAGGATTGCAATTATCTTGTGCACTTCCCTATTCATGGTAGGGCTATTTTTGGTTCATTCTTGATTAATGGTTGTGGTATTAATTCTTATTTGTGTTATCAGAGGTTATCTCATGGGAAGGACTAAAATAGCCGCTCCGCATTGAATCTAACGGATACTGCTTAGCGAAAATATTTCAATGTGAGATCAGGTGTATCCTCTAACACATCCCCTATACCAATCCCTCTGCTCATTCTTTTAGTCTTAATTAACCTGAGCCGTCGGAAATATTTCAGTGTTTTGTATCTCCCTAACACACCCTTCAAGATGATGGCTTATTGAAATATATCGATGTTAAAATGCATGTGTTAATTCATCTTTTAGTTTTAATAGAATCGAATTGGTTTTCGGTTGAAGATTAAAAGACCCGGGGAGTACATTAGACTTGAAATCTCATATTAAAAGGTCAGTTTTGTTTAGAGAAGTAGCTCAAGTTAGTATCAATAGTCTTATGTTTATTTAATTTAACGTGGGATATACCAACTACGTGACGTGGTTCAATAGAAAAGCACCTTAAAAATATTGTTCATTGGTGAAAAATTTTAGTACCCTTAAGGATATCGAACCATCATACACCTAATCAATATCCCACCCCTGTGTTCTAGAGTCTAAATTAAATAACAAATTAAGGTCATAAATTCCTATGTGAAATTTTAATTAACTATTTCAATAGTCGTAGAGTATTAGAGTTTTTTCCGTTCATTAATTAATGGCTCAAATTAGAAATATAACTTAAACGGGTTTGAATTTGATAAAACAAAGCGTGTGTTTCTTACAGCTCAATTCTATTGCCTCATCAGATTCAACCAGTTTAAAAGAAAAGTAACTTTTTTTAACCGTTGGCTCGAGCGCTCATTTTTGTCCTTAACGTTCATCATACTGATGTTGCAAAACTAAACTGGTCTGACCCTAAGGAGGATATGAATACGTGGTTATCTAGACTATAATCAGGACGTATCATGCCCAGCTACTTAAATAGTTTATCCGATGTTAACAGAAACGCGATCTAAATATGTCTAACTCTACTATATGCACAGAATTAAAATAACACCAGAATTGTTGACGCGAAAACCGAAAAAGAGAAAAACTGCAGGTACCCTTGCCACGAGACAAACGATCTACTAACAATTGTGAAGGTTTAGTATAGAGAAAAGAAAGCAATGATATCGTAATATACACTTAACACACAAAAGATAAGCTTATAAAACAACTCCTTCTTTTAGCCTTTTGTCGTGTTGACAACTCTTGTTGCTCTTCTTTCTATATCGCGCTGCTCCCAAAATGTACATCAAGCTCATAGAGATCTCCTTAACTCATCATCAGATACTTGAACTCCTAAACCCTTCAAACTCGTGTAGAAAGTCCTTTGCACAATATTAGTCGCCTACCAATGTACTCCGAAGGGACGCCAAATGAAAAACAACTTATGGAAGCGTGTAAGAACAATGCAAGTATGAAACTCGCTAGTGGTCATTTGTTTGGTTCCAGTGTTCTAGCTTAAAGACTTCTTCAAAAAAGATTGGCTCGAATGGGATTGGTGTTGACCTATAAGAGAATGCATGTATATATAATGTAGTCTTTACATTCTTGTACAAGTCAAGAATCAAAATTACCATATATATATAGTATTCATGTACAAAGAAAAATAAAATATTAGTATACTATAAATACAAAATTTTCCTTGTATGAATCAACTTAACATGCATACAGTTCCATCTTAGTTAAACAACGTAAGTAAAAGATAACTCAAACTAAGAAACTAGAGATATGCATATATTCAACTTTCTTGGTTCTTAAGCAAGTATACACATGCTTAAATACCTACTTTTCGACTAAGACAATAAATTTGCATGCTACAAAAAATATCACACGTTAAATACATCATGCAATAATTGATTCATATTTTTGACGCTTAAATAAATATTAGGAATGCCAATATAACTAGAATTTTGTACTAATACAGGTGCAATGGTAGAGATGTTGGAAAACTTGATATATAAAATGGTGCAAATTATATTCGAAACTAAACCATAAACTTACTTAAATCGGGTAGAATAAATAATGTAGAATTTAGTATGAAAAAACGCCGAGACTAGAGTTTGACTCTATGTCTTTAAGACTGTTTGCCCCGCCTAGGTGTTTACGGTTGACCGGCAATCGTCTCCCAAGATACAAGGGCGAAGGTCTTGTGGTGGAAGTACTTCAAACTACAAAACACGACGAACCGAGAAATGTCACGAAATCTCTTTATGATTTTTGGAAAGAATGAGTTGAATGCAAAAAATTGAATGAAAATGAACAAGTGAGGGGGCCTATTTATAAGATGCCAAAATGTGCCAATGAATAGACACAACAAATACCAAGAGGTGCCAAAAATGGACACAACAATTGGAATTACAAGTGTCGGCCAAGGGATTACATGATTTCCCTTCAAATGCTTGCACCAATTCACCAATTTGGATATTAATAAACTTAATTCCAAACATAAATTCGGATGATGACAAATTTTACTTAGGATAATAACTAATTAATTCTCTAATTAGTCACACTTAGGTCTTAATTGAAAATTTAATTACAAACTCTTCTCGGTCTCTATGATTTCTTGACTGCAAACAAGATTTTTTTTATTATTTATTTATTTATTTATTTATTTATTATTTTTATTATTATTTTTATTATGGTGGTGGTGGTCTTTAGTATTTATCATTTAATGCACATGCCCCTTTTGTTGTTTGCAGGCATGCAGCTGATAATTAAATTGTTTGGGGGCCATGCATCTATCAAACATTACCTGGCAATCACAGTGACAGAACTTTGTACCATTCAATTACGCAAAAGAAATTCATAAGATGGGACACTCAATTTGTACAACCTAAATGCACGGCATCACGGATAATGTCACTTTAAACGTTACTGATAATACTGTTACTTTCTAGTTGATTCGAACAATTTCAGTATGGTTAGTGTTATCAACCTTGATAATATTCCTCGTTTTATTTCATTGTACTTGAACAATGGTTGATTTTCTTTCACGAAGTTTTTGTTTACTCGCGCCCCCCCCCCCCAAAACAAAAAAAAAAAGAAAAAAGAAAAAACGTAATTATAAACGAACACGTGGTAAAATGGTAAGGGTTGAGAATCTGAATTTTTTTGGTATCTGAATTTTTTATTATATTGATAAAATGGTAAGGGTTGAGAATCCTAACCAGTACTAGCTAGTCATGACGGAAGTCTGAAAATTACGTGGGGGTTATCTTATTAGTGTTTGCTAAAAAAAAGTTTGAACGCTTGTTAATTTACCAAGAATAGAAGCAATGCCTACCCATCCCACAACTTCAACATGAGAGTGCTTTTGGAAAGATAATGTAGCAAGAAAATGAAACCTCTATGCTCTTTTACCTACTTGCCATTCAATGAAGGGACTATAGTACTGGTGATGTGTGGAAGGTGGACCAATTTATCAATAATGTTTTATTCAAATAAACAAAGGAAGGGAGGCCCTGCTTCAAATTTGATCTGCTACTTTACTACACTTTTTCACTAAGGTATTAGTTTATATGGGACCCTTTTATTGTACTTTTCAATCAATTTAAAAAAAAAAAAGGGAGTAAGAACCTTGAAAATGCGACAATCACATATTTATTTGGATATACATGGAGCTTGATGCCTCACATTCTCTATACTGCACATGTATATGTTGGCCAATTGAGAAGGTCAAGAAGTTGATCAATTATCTAGGTTAACAACTGTCATATACCATATGCTTAGAGAAATTAAGTTGGGTTAGAAAAGGTGATCACGGTCATTTACTGACTAAGCTAATTGTGTACGTATGCAGTCAGGACCGACAATATCGCACGTGCTTTATTCAGATATTTAGATATTTAGATTGCGCTAGCGATAGACCCAAAAAAAAAAAGAAAAGATTATCCAGTTAATCATAAGTTATTAGTTTAACCATGTCTGATTAATTGTTTGACAAGACGTTTCATAGTTGAATCAAACTTTAGCCACATGCATCTGTCCCTCATATTTACACCATAGTCAGTCTCTGCCTTCTATCTCTGACTCTCTCAAGGGCTATCTTATCTTTGAGGTACAATTCATGTCATGCACTCACTCTATATAGAGAAACATTACATGCAAAAGAAAACACAAAAGAGAGAGAAAAGAAAATGGCAAAGCCAGGAGCAAATGGCAAGAAAAGTACTAATGGAATTGTGAAGTTTAAGATAGTAGAAAAGCTTCAAAAAAGTCTACCCTTAGGCAAGAAATCTCAGAATGATCAAGTCGAAGAATACGAAGAAACCAGCGAGTCTTTAAGAGTGCCGGACGACGTTAAAGAAGGGCATTTTGCAGTGATTGCAGCAGATGAGGATGAAGTCAAGAGGTTCATAATTCCACTGAGTTTCTTGAAACATCAATTATTCTTGAGCCTTTTAGAGAAAGCTGCTGAAGAATATGGTTTTGATCATGAAGGTGCATTGACAATTCCTTGCAGTCCAAGAAAACTTGAGCAAATATTGGCTTCTTTGCAGTCCAAGAAATCTCGACCTAATGCCGGTTCATATGCAGCAAGATTATGGTGAAAAGCTGCTGGGAAAATTGAAGCAGCAACATCAAACAAAATTGTACTTGTCCTATTTACATAAATTAAACTTGTATCTAACTAGCTGCTACATGGTTGTAAGCATTTTGTTTGATGTGTTCCTTTCAAAAAATTCTCGAAAGTTTTGTTTGAAAAACTTCTCACCCATGTAATATGCATAAATACATGCCATGCGAATTTAAAACACACGTATCGTATATCCATATACACAACATATATAGGTGGGAAGATTTTAAAATTTTTCCTTTGATTAGCGACTCTTTACTATTTATCCTTAGAGCTTGTTCTTAGGAGCTTTATAAAAAATAATAAATTTATCAAAAATCAATGTGAACCACGTATACATATTCTCCACTCCACACAAAACATAAATTCACACTTTTCATTAATTTTTTACCTTCTTTTTTTTTCCAATTTGAATATGCTAATCGAAATCGACTATTGAGTTGAAAATTAAATGATTTTGGCAGTTAATTCAACTACGTAGCTAGCCATAATTCATGGTTTTGTTGGAATCTCATTTTCCGTCAACTGAACTGAACGGCACGATTTCTTCCATTTTGTCCCCCGTCACTCATCACCGAATAAAAGATAAAATATCTAAATAAATAAAATAACACTCCTTTTTTCATATTATCTAATAATAATAATAAACTTATATACACAATGCACATTATTGTATGATTTTTTTTTTTTTAAGAATTATTGTATGAAAAGTTTTAATACCAACGCTAGTGGTAACAATGGATGATATTAAAGACCTTTCGCATGGCTGTATTAGATTTCTAGAGCATCTTCAATGTGTTTAGTCCATCGTGGCTTATATGTGGCACAAAAATAGACAGAAGTCTTTACTTATTTGGTATTCTGAACATTGACCCTCCAAAAATCATCCCCAACGCAAAAACCATCTATTTTTCTATTGTCTCCCCAATTCAGATCTCCCATATCACTATTTTCCCTTCCTCAAAATCCAAAACTTGGGGACGTTAATTTCTTGGCCTCTCCCCTCCCGAATTTGCCAAGGCACCGTTCTTTTCTTTTTTTCCCTTCAAGAACCATTTCCCCCAGTCTTGCCCCTATTTTCTGGGGCTCCTGTAACTCACAAGTTTCCACCTTTTCTGGTGAATAATTTCTGTAATGAAATAGACTACTGATTAAAGTTTATCATTACGATTTAATTTTCTTTCTGATGCAATGGGCAACGATATATGGAGGTGGTTCAAATTAAATGTTAAAGCATTAGACCTTGGTTGAAAATGGAATTCATGGTGAAGAAGATTCGGTTGCAACGATGACACGGGTGGAAGGCAGTTACCGACGATGGCGAGACAAATCGCAAACGGAATGTGAAAACCAAGACGCAGCGAGGTTGAGGACGGAGGAGAAGACACCAGGGTGAATTTTTTCACTTACAGGGGAAAAAAAAGGTTATCGTTTTAGCTGATGTGGCTCGACTTTCATGTAACGGGCACGCAGCATTGAAGATGCTCTCAAGACGTACCCTTAGGTTACTGCTCTAGAGCAGAAACATCAATTAAATTAAATGCTTATATTATTAATTCATGATCAGTGTATAAACCAGTCAAAGAAACATGATAATATTCAGCTTCAAGTCTTCAACATCCAACTTATAATAATATAATAATTTCCCGTAGAATCCGCGGCAGATACAGCTTTACTCGCACCCAAAAAGGAATACCCAATTGAATCTTCAGTAGGCCTGGCCGTTGACGATAGAGCCACAAATAATAATAAATCCATGTGAGAAAGTAATAAAAATGAAGTCTGCTTGGCTGGAGAGACCAAAAACGAACTAGAAGAAGCTATCACTTCCCTCCCCGGTTGGCTTACTTGGTTTCGTCATAATCCACTCTGTAAAACTGAAAATTCTTGATGCACTGCATCCAACGCTTTAGCCAGGATAAATAGGCCAAAGCTTATCTAAGTTCAGTCGGACAATCCAGACTTTGCCTTTAAGTGCTCTTTGAATTTCATGATGTCACCCTCCCACCGAGTCACGGCCTGATTTTCACACACCCAAATCTCTTCCGCCACCTGGTTTATAAGCCTAAAGTCATGGCTGACAAGAACCATGCCACCATCCCATTCGTTCAAAGCCTCAGCCAGGGAGTCTATTGTCTCAATATCCAGATGGTTGGTCGGCTCATCCAACAACAGCATGTGTGGTTGCCTCCAAGCTAACCAAGCAAAAATCACCCTGCTCCTCTGACCATCTGATAAGTTCTTCATGGGCATTACTTGAGCTTTACCAGTAAGCCCAAACCTCCCAATAGCTGCCCGCATCTTATCGTCCTCATTTCCAGGGTACTCTTTTATCATGAACTGGAGTGCAGACAATTCCAAATCAAGTTTCTCGGCCAAGTGTTGATGGTACTGAGCAATCCTCAAGTGGTTGTGACGCCGCACCATGCCATCAAGAGGAACTAAATCACCTGTCATCAGCTTCAGTAATGTACTCTTCCCAGCCCCATTTGGCCCCACCAGTGCCACTCTTGAATCAAGGTCTACACCGAAATCAAGGTTCTTGTAAATAAGATTATCAGGAGTGTAGCCAAAAGTTACTTCCACAAATTGAAGAACAGGAGGAGGGAGTTTCCCCACATCAACAAATCGGAAAACCAGAACCTTGTCCCTAACAACTTTATCTGCGAGCCCACCACGCTCCATCTTTGCCAAAGTTTTCTCTTTGCTCTGTGCTTGACGAGCTAGTTTGGCAGACCCGTGCCCAAAACGTGCAATGTATTCCTTCATTGACGCTATTTGCTCCTGCTCCCACTTGTACTGTTTCATCTGATTCTCTTCAAGTTCAGAACGGGTTTGAACATATTGGTCATAATTACCAGTGTACAGCTTCAATTTCTTACTTTGCATATGGATGATATTAGTACAGACTCCATTCAGAAAATCCTGGGAATGTGAAACCACTACCAGTATTCGATCAAATTTCTTTAATGTTTCCTCTAACCAGACACAAGCCTCCAAGTCTGCAATGGAGAGAATTTTCTCGTCAGGTGTCAACAGAAGTAAATAGAGAATAATACATTGTTAAAATATCGGAGACATCATTGCATAAGGAGTTCAGACATTAATTAGGGGATTATTCATTTGAATATTAAAGAAGAAAAAGAATCTGCAATAAATACATTATACATCAACTAGGTTCAACCTAAAATGAGAAAAAATATATAGTTAACCTACCATCTGCTATTTTATTCTATATGAGGAAAAAAGGGGGGAATCAACAGGAGATATCCCTCTATGTTGTGTCCATATTGATACGCAAACCTTTAATACTCGAGTAGATCACCAAGATAATTTGTTGGTTCATCAAAATTCAGTATAATGATGCAACAAATTAGTTAGATTTCATAAATAACATCGATTCGATGTCAAGCAAAAAGTCATTAAAATATCAGATAATTCAAATTCAGAACTGAATAGCCTTCACAGTATGTGATATACTGAAAAGAAAATCCACTCAAACCACTCATAGCAACAAATATAAGTTAGCAAGCATACCAAGATGATTTGTTGGTTCATCGAGTAACAGTATTGTAGTATTCATGAATAGTGCCCTTGCTAGAGCAATCCTCATTCTCCAGCCACCAGAAAAATCACGTGTTTTCTTCTCTTGCATCTTTTTGTTGAATCCAAGACCATATAAGATCTCAGCAGCACGCTTCTCGGCAGTTGATGCATCTAATGCATCTAAACGTTCGTAAATACGTTCTAGTTGTTCGCCGCCACCATCATCCTACAACCAAAACATATGCTAAGTAAATGTTTTTTAAGATGTTTACTCTAGGGAACTACCATTCTTTGGGACCAATAATCATACCCGTCCAGCCAAGGCTTCAGCTTCTTTCTCCAGCCTCAATCTTTCTTCATCACAACATATTACAGCCTGAAGAGCAGACATGTCAGAAGCTTCGATTTCCCGAGTAAGATGAAAAATATCCATGTGCTCTGGAATAGGAAGTTCTCGGCACCCAATTGCAGAAAGAAGAGTAGACTTCCCACATCCATTGAGCCCAAGTAAACCATAGCGCCTGAAAACAGGAATCATTAAAGAATAGACCAATGAAAGGTAAAAAAATAGTACAATACAACATCCTGGAGCAGTCAAAACACACCTGCCATAATTTAGTTCCAGTTCAGAATCAACAATAAGATCATGGCCATGGAAAGTGAGTGACAGAGATTCAATCTGCAAAAACCATAGATAAATCAATGTATCACTTATACTGTTATACACAGTCATTAACAATTCCAATGGAATGATAGGATACAGAAAATTACCTACCATTCATGTATAGCAACAAAGTGGAAGATATTGGACATAGTAGACGCATAATGTATTTTCACCAAGAGAGCCACCATAAGTTAAAAATGAGACAATACACACCAAAAATAATCTTTCAAAAACATATATACATTGGATAGTTAAGGCAGATACACGAACAATCATCTTCTCGGAAGTTATATGTTTTGAATCATTTTAGACCAGACAAAAATATAGTTCAATTTTCTCAATACTTTACCAAAACCAGATACCATTCAATCGTAGATTTTCTAACTAGATAAAATACACATGTGCAAATTTAATGTGCACACATTTCGAGTTACTTTACTCATAATGTTTACTACGGAGTATAATTTTACCAATAGCAGCCAAGATGATGAAAAAGTCAAGCACTTAGTTGTGCTCGGTCCAAGACATTGACCGTATATAATTTTGAATTTTACAACCAATCTAAATCCATAAAAATATAAATAAAGACTTGATCTTGATATTTAAGATTCACCGGAGAGAGATTGTATAACAGATTCCTTGCCCTGGACTAATTACGATTAAGAAAAAATGAAGGTGCGATGTACGCAAAACAATGAAAATATTGGCAAAGAAAAAAGAAAATAGTCATAAGCAAGAATGGGGATCCGGAAACCAACCCGAATATCTCTGGAAAGCGGATGCGAGCATAAAACTCCAGTGCACGTCCGATCGGATATCCGAAGCGCTTCAACCCCGTTGGCCAAATTATCAACTTTACTTCCATTCTCAGCGGCCTTCGACGAGGAGGCCGCGGCAGCTGCCTTGCCACCCCTCTTTGCGGCGGCGGCGGCCTTCTTCTGTGCAGCCTTCTTCTTGCTCGCGTCCGACACCATCTTTAATCAAATTCCAAATACAAACTCAATAAAGAAATTTTTAAAAAAGGGTTAATAAAAAACCAGAATGAAAGAGGATTTCTGTAAATTTCACCTTGAAGGGAGGATCTAGGGTTTCAAAAAGAAAAGAGGCAACAAGAGTTAATTACGTTTTCTCGTACAAGAGAATGGGTGAGTTGACGGAGGGAGTCACAGGTCTAGGGTTGGAGTTACACGGGCATATATACCCCATTCGACACTTTGATATGTACTGGAACAGACGGCGGAGAATTGCAACTAAACGTATTGGGCTTCTATTTGTATTTGGGCTTGAATTTGTTTGAATAATATTGAGTTCATCTTTCTTTCTTTCCTTCTTTAGAAACATCCACGGTTGAAAAAAAAAACAAAAAAAAAAAAAAGAAAACAAAACAAAACAAAAAACAAACTCGGTAATAAAAAGAAGAGTACTTTTTCAAAATCTCCTACTTAGTAATTTAGAAGTTTCACTGAAAAACCAACCCGACCGTCGTCAACCGACCGAACCGAACCGAACCGAAACCGCCGGTTTTTCACCTTTGGCCGGCCGGTTCGGACGGTCTTTTTCCCCATAAAACCGGTTCGCTTGGAGACTGGTTTTTGTAGTAAAACCGCTAAAAACCGAACCCGAATCGAGTATCACAAAACCGACCGTGGAGCAGACCGGAAAACCGAGACGTGCATGACAAAATCGAATTGGGGATGAAAACCAACCGTGTATACCAAGCCTTTTAATCTTTTTGGGTTAAAAAATGGAAAAAAAAACTTTAAACTTCAAAATTGCTTAACTTTGCATAAGGCGTCCAATTTTCGTCCATAATACCATTCCAGAAAGCTTCGCTGTGACGTCTAACGGATTTTGGGCGTTTGAGGTCGTTTGGAGGGTCAAAAATGCCTTTTTCTATATTTTTGCCCTGTTTTCATATTTTTTCGCTCGTTTTCGGTTTTGCGTTTCGAATTTAGAGTTTGATTTCATATTATTATATTATAATGTATAATTGTATCCCGTTATTTACCGATCTGTTATCTTGGGTATTTTGAAATAAACTTTTTCCACAAACTAATTAAACGTAAAAATATTCAAACGCGACCACTTCTAATCGCCACAGTACAAAAAACAAGGCTCAATTTGCCGGCAGTCTTCATTGCATAATTAAACACAGTTTTGACATTTCTTTAAAAAAATAAAAAAAATAAAACGGTTTAAACCAAACCGAACCAAATCGAACCGACCGGTTCGGTTTGGTTCGGCCCGGTGGCTGCGCCCCAACCGGTTCGGTTCGATAGGGAGAAATCCTCCACCGAACAAGGGCGGTTCGGTGGCGGTTTCGCCGAAAAACCGAATCGCCCGACCGATCGCTCTCTCCTACTTAGTATGGCGCATATCTATACACACAACAACTCTGGGGAATTTTTTTTTTAAATTTTCCAAGAATGCTTTGTTTGGCAACCATTTAAATTTATATGAGTTTTTAAATATATTTAAAATTCAAATTTTGTATAGGTGCTGAGATATAATTGTGTCACGTGGAGGTAATAATTAAAATGATGTAAGAGTTCACATCACATCAAATATGTGGTTAAATGTGGTGTTGTCATATGTCAAAAAGTTAAAATGTAAATTGGTTGATAAATCGAGGTAAGTTTTAAATTATTGCCAAACATTGTGCAAATTGAAAAGTTTCATTCTTTCTAAGTCGATGGTACAAACATGTTAGCAAATAGATGTTGAAATATGAGAGAAAATGAGTAGAGTTGATTTTGTAAATATTTGTGTAGTACGTGCATATATCTTATGAGATATATGTGAATGTGATTGGTTTGCTTAAATTTAAATTTTAAATAGAATGAGATTGTTGATGTATTACCAATTCCAATACTAACATCTCATTGTAATGAAAATTTCCACTTCAATTTTCTCTCATCATCGCATTCGAGTCATTTTCATCTAATTCTGTGCATTTAGATTTTAGTCAAGAAAATCGAACAAACACATCGAAGCAGCATCACAAACACATTTTATTCAAAATTAGAATTTAGTCAAATCAATTAGATCCACATACTTAACATGATCTACTTGTACTGTAAAAATTTTAAATACCCGTTCTCAAAAAATTTATTTCTAATTTTAAATTAAACAAAAATAATTTGTGAACAGACACTCTTATACAATACTAGGGAGAGTGTGAAGGTAAAACTGGTGTGGTAGCCAACCTTTTCAAAGCAATTTTTTTTCCCATCCTTCTTTTTCAATGATTAGAGTCCTTAACTTTTTTAAAATTCTCATAAAAGGTCCACGTGGATAGATTTTGTCCACTTTGATCGTTAAAGGAACAAAATAACCTTATTAACTTCACATAAAAAAAAGTTAAAACCAAACATATTTTTTTAAAAAAGTTAAAAGAAAAAAATAATAAAATACTCCTACTTTTCACAACCCTATTTCCACTGCCATAATAATTTGCCTATGACAGTGTGGTGGGAATATTTTTATTGTATAATTTTTTCCAAAAAAAATTGTGTTCTTAACTTTTATTTAATGTGAGGAGTAAAAATGTTATTTTATTTTCCTTAACAGTCAAAATAGACGAAATTTATCCATATTCCATAGGGATCTTTTGTGATAATTGTTGAAAGGCTAGTGACTTCAAGCGCTGAAGAAAAAGATGAGGATGAAATTGATATGTTTTAGAAAAATTGGGCGAAGTTTTGTAAAATTTACCCACGGCCTCTTTAGCAATTCTTCAATTTACAAAGCAGACCTACCTTTTTCGTGAATATGGGAAAGCCGGAAAGGTGTTAATTGTATGGCTTTTCACCTTCTCCAATTTTATGAGATCTTCATTTAATGAATGGAATAGACAGAACATTTTGATGTGTTTCTGAAAATTGTACATATGTACACGTCTCCTATATACCAACTAATAAAATAGGAGAGTAAAGATGATAAAAGATGATAAACTCAAACCAATAGTCGACGATTCACACCGAAATTGATGTTAAAAGAAAATTCCAATCTCAGTCATTCAATGTTGATTTAAAAAAAAAAATTATCTAAATTGAAGATAAATCAACATTCTAATTGGTATCAATTCATCACGAATGGAAGAGCTGCTAATATATTCGGTCCGACCTTTTAAAGTTGAGACGCCTGATACTAATATGTCATGTTCACCGTCAACAAAATATGTACATTTTGTTATAAATTAGAAGGAAATAATAGAAAATAGAAAGAAAAGTTAGAGAGAAAACTCATGAATTGTGTTCCAACATGAGAACCAAAGTAACTTATTTATAAGTACAAGTCTAGGGTTTCAAAGACATGACAGTCATTCACTAAATGTAATAATTATTTACAACACTCCCCCTTGAATGACTATTCTATACAATAATTATCTCATCAAAAATCTTGTTTAGGAAAAATCTATCAAACTAAGGAAAAAGAATACAATTAATTATGATCAACTTTAGAGTGTCTAAGTACTGCCTCATTAAAATCTTGTCAGAAAAACCCAATTGAACAAAAACTGATCAAAGGAAAAATAGTGCAGTTGCTCCCCCTGATTTCAGTCAACAATAGTTCTCATATTTAACTTTCCATATCTCTCTAATATCTTCAATTCTTTTGACATATATTCTGCTTCATATAGTATCCAGTCTTAAGGAGTTTTATATTGAGGGTTATTATCATATATGTCACAGACATTTATTACACAAAGAATATGTCTCGTTAAAACCTTATTAAGGAAAAGCCTGTGGGAAAAAATCTAAAAGAGTACATTATTCTTCAGATACGTTATCAATGTTGCCTCGTTGAAAACTTTGTTAGGAAAACCCATTGGGAGAAAACCTTAGTCAAGGAAAAAAGAGTACAACGTGTATCTCTCTCATATTAACTGGTAATGTATACAAGAACTTTAAATTCTTTATATGCTTCATCTAAGCATACCAAATCTAATGATATATTTTCATATATTGTCAGTCAAATGATATTTTAGGTTTCAATAACATCCATCACATATTTAATACTCTTTTAATATAACTATTGACTGTCATATTATTGACATTGTAACAATATACATGATTGTCTTTTTATCTTGGCCAATATTCAATGTCAATAATTTTGATGAAATTGATTCATCATCCTTGCTATTTCTTGAGCTCATGAGCATTTGTAGTCTACTATTATTTCTTGTCGATTCCATCTGGTCTCAATATAGACATAATTTATCGAGATATCTTTATTCCAGTAATTTTAGGTACCTGAGCCTCTTTAGGCACTTTTTAATTAGTTATGTATGTATACTCTTCTAGAGTATATATGCCTAAAAAATGATCATCACAAGTATCTGCTCCATATTCCTTTTCATGGATATTTATTTTAGAATCGACCATGTTATGCTTCATGCATACCACTAATATCTCATATCCTCTTATAGGATTGTATGTCAATCTAAGTTGGAGTATTTAACTTGGTATATCTATTGGTAAATATACAATCAGTAATTTGAAATGCATACTATTACAAACTTCAAGTTTACATTATACGTACGAGGATTACAATTACGCATTTCATATATTTATTACCAACTATCAATTCCTCTCCCTAATATTGAGAAGACTATTTAATTTAAAAAATAGTCAGAAAAACATGATATAATATAGCATCCTCCATGAATGAAGTGTACAAAAAGGGATTCAAATTCAATTTGTATTCTCAACATTATAATAATATCCATCTTAATACGCGTGGTGGAGCGACTATACATATCACACTTATCAAATTTAGATTGAAGCTTCTGACTGTAAGCCAAATATGGGGGATATTATATATTTTATTAGTATGTTATAAGAATACTGCTGTAAGTGAAATATCAATATCACTTAAATACAAAAGATTGTTCTCAATTAATGGTATAACAAGTAACTTGAGGCGTATAATATTATTTTGCTAACCATAGGCAATTAATATTTCAACCAATATATGAATAATTAATAACTTTTGGGATAAAATTCATTAGCAAGATACATATGTCTTTATTTTTATATCTGAAACTTTTACTCATAATCAATCAATTGAGCAATTATCATCGCAAACTTTTGGTCACAAGTTTGACATATGATCTCTAGTGGATCCAAATTCATAAATAATCTAGAAGGTTACATGGAGGTAAGGGGCCCACACTGTTCACCCTGAATATTTTCCAGATATATTTGAAACTCAATTCCAAATAGCCAGTGATTATTAATAGTCAAATTGCCTGAGAACTTGCAGCACAGGAGAATTCGTTTAAATAGAAGAATCTTCTATTCTTCAAATGATCATCGATAGTTCTTATTGACAAACTAGGATGATCTAACCGGTCATGCTAAATAATAAATTTTTCATAATATTGAACTTCTAGTTAAATATAACAAGTAATGTATTTGAACAACAATATCAAAAACTTTTTAAGTAAGAGATATCAGATTCTCAACCAAAGACAAGTCACAAGAGAGAATACTAATGATAGATAATTGGCTTTGTATGAACCATTATTACAGCATATAATATGGAATGATCCCAAACAGAAGTTGGGAGTTTTGTTTTTATAGATAATGGTCTAACAATTAAATAAATAGTTATGCTAAACCATTATGAGTGTGAACATGAGCAATAAAATGTTCAATCTCAATTTCGATTGTCATGCAATATTCGTCGAATGCTTGAGATTAAAACTCACTAGCATTACCAAGCCGAATTTTCTTGATTGAGGAATTGTGCTTTTTAATTTTATTCTATAAACAAATAGTCTAACAAACGCTGCATTTCTAGTAGAAATCAAGTGAACATGAGACCATCAAGTAAAAGCATCAATCAATGCCATAACAAAATAAAATAGTCCACGTAGTAGGTATATCGGCCCGTATATTTCTCCATGAATTCTTTCCAAGAAAATTAGAGATTCAATATTAACCTTTATAGTGGAAGGTTCGATGACTAACTTGCCTTACTCACAAGCAGTACATGGGAAACCATTTGCTAAAAAAAACTTCTAGTTCTTTAGATTGTACCCATGTAAATTATCTACAGCATCATAGCTGCTTACGTATGCACAAACCTATCATACCAAGTTATAAAGTTCTTTTGATCAACGAACTTTAGGTTCGTGACATGGTTTGTCTCAATTATTTTTATAAATGTATAATACATTCTAGATGGTAATGTTGAGAATTTTTCATTTATCTGCTTTGGCCAAATACAAACTAATTTATGCAAAATGTTATTATTTTTTGCATTATCTCAATGTAATATCAATTTGATATCTTTATAAATCAGCAAATTTTTCTTGAATTTGCTAAAATGTATCAGCAATATATAATTTAGTATTATTTGTGAAAATAATACAAACTCTTCTGGAGCTTTTGATGATGTTCGATGCACTTGATATTGTCTTAAGATTATTTTCAGTTAATGTTAATTACATAAAGTGTTTTTTGTCTTGAAGAATGTTATGTATAATTGCACTGACAATCAAAGAACTAATACTCCCTTTTGGGTCAGCAAAGTAGCCAGAAACTTCAAAGTGAGCCATAATAACTAGACCGTTATAACCAATTAAATTAGTTTCCACTTACCTTTTTTCCTTCAATATACCTATAGTAGAGATCCACAAAATATTTTGCCGTACGACATGTACGCCCTCAATACCCTTTCATGCCAGATCTAAATAATATTCTGTATATTTAAAGAATATTCTTTATACTATTTTTTAGATGAGCTATTACCATTGGATGCTTTATGCATATTACTGGTAGGGCTTTGTTCATAAGTTTTTCCACTTTTTCACCCACAATTCACGATGAGATGTTGCATTTATTTCATGCAATGCAATGAAACCAGTGTGACGTAACTCATGATTTTTCATATATATGTGGATCTTTGACCGTAAAGTACTCAACTTTGAATTAGACATAATAACGAATGAAACTAAGTGCTTTTGTACAATTCTTAGATGTGTTTCCTTCTTGTGTTGTCTTACCCAAGTCACTTGAGATCAGATGAAATAAAACATCAAGGGCAATGACAAAAAATTATTGCCGACATGTCACGTACAACTAACTAAAATGTGGTGATATTGACTATTTGTGTAACTTTATGACATTTAAAGTCATAAATTCAATATCAACAGGACATGAATATTTATAATATCCTTCAGAAAATATTGTTTCACATATCGCCAATATCTATAGCCATCAAGACATATGCTACTTCAGCAGCATGGTAAATTATACTTTTGAAATTAATTTGAGTTATTACTACTTCAAAAGCAATAGATCAATATACTTCGAGAATATTAAATTATCAAATAAATTAGATCATTAAATTCAATATAAATTACTCTTCAAGAACATGTAATATTCTTCAAGATATTACAATTAATTATGCTACTTCGTGAGCAACAACTTATTTAATTTAACTAAAGCAATTAACTAAAAGTAAATAATATAATAACAAATAAATAACGCATATAACGAAAAATAAAAAGAAATAGTAGCTTCATGATGAGCAATATGAAAATTTTCAAATATATATATATGAAATATTCTTCAAGAATATTTGTTTACTGTATTTTTCTTCAAGAAAACACATATATAAGTTTTATATATCGTTATCTTCATAAGCATACCATAATTCAATTAGAATATGATGAAATCTTGTTGTAATCTTCAGGAATCACAACGTATTAATTTTAATAATCTTCAGGATTATTAAGGATTGCAGAATCGTATTTTTCGGGAATTACGACAAATCTTATATGACGTTTCTAAATCCAATCATATTATTCTAGAATATGAGATGTAATTAATGATTCGTCAAGAATCACAAGAATAGTATATACCAAGACTCTTCAGGAGCCAATCATAGTCTTATAAAATATGAAGCATAAATTGTGATTCTTCATCGATCACAAATATAATATCTAAATCACAATAATCTTCAAGATTATTGATAGATTTTTGAACGATCATGTTTCTTCAAGAAACCACAATTAACAATGTATATATATGTCAGGGCTCTTTCGGGGCCAATCATATTCTTTAAGAATATAAGACATAATAGCGATTCTTCAGAAGCTATAATGAATCACAAAGAATAATATTTAAATTACAATAATCTTCAACATTATTGGTGAAACTTTAAGATCGTGTTTCTTGTAGAAACAACGATAAGTATAAATAGATTAAGCGGTTATTAGACATTCAAATATCACAATATATACAACGTGTATTGGTAAGATGAATATATATACAACGTGTATTGGTAAGAAATCGTGCCATAATCGAAAACGGATACACATAAAAATGAATATATATTATGAATGTAATAGCACAAGTCTCTTGCACATGTAGTGGTAAACGTGTATGTGGCATGTGTATGTGCATAATGACTAAAAGTTTTGATTTTCATAGCTTTTCGACAGACTATGTATGAGAAAACAGTTTAAGGCACAATTTTGAATGATGCATGAAAAGTTGGCAATGGAAAATAATTAATTTCCAATGGGATGAAAAGTTTACCGCGGTAAAGAAATAATATTAAAAGTAAATTGTGCTGATAATGTGTTATAAACTAGAAAGAAAGAATAGAAAATAGAGAGAAAAGTTAGAGAGAAAACTCATGAATTATATTCCAATATGAGAATTAGAGTAACCTATTTAAAGGTATAAGTCTAGGGTATTATAGAGCACGATAGTCATTTACTAAATGCAATAATTATTTACAACACATTTCAATTCTTTGATATTATTTTTATATCAATTACATTCCAACTACGACATACCTCGTATCATTCAAAGATCTACCAACTAAATTAATTTCTAAATAAAACTCGACTATAAATTTTCACTCAATCTTTTTCTACATTCCAACGGCACATAATTTATCACACACCAACTCAATTATTTTATTATTATGAGCTTTAAAATTCCAGTCAAGGATTCTCTTGACAGGTCTCTTTCCAATTATAATTATTATTTTCTTCATAAACCCCACAAGGGGTTCTCCTCCTCCCGCTCGCAATAATCATCAAAAGAGCTTGACGAATCACATGAATTTTGGAACCCCCCAAAGTATTCCCTTTTTAATTATAATTATTATATACGATAATATAGCAATGCAGCCACGCTTTTACCATAACTCGTGTTCAGGCTACACCGTGTTTGGAAAGACATAAAAATATTTTACTTGTTAATTAAATAAACAGATCTAGAAACCAATATTTGCTTAAGATATGATTTTACATTTTTTTAAGTGTTAGTCAAACACGGTGGTGGATGATTTGCATGATCATCATTCATGACCTATTGAAGTCGCACTTTGCGGGCAGAAGAATATAATTATTGCATGTGACAATTTGTATTTTATTTCTCATTCATTATTATTAGCATTCATAGCTAGATCTTGACCCTACAAAATAATAATAATAATAATATATGGAATAATGAAAAAAGAAAACTAGATCTCCAATTCAATGTGAATGGGGAAATTTTTGATAGCAAATATACCATCTTAAGTTGCTCATGTGGCAAATTTTTTAAAAAATAAATAAAGGAAGATGTTTAGCATATAAAGAGTGCGATTGATGTCATCTATTCTTTGAACTAGGCTATTTTTATACATTTTCTATCCTTATTCTTGAAAATAAACTAACAGTGATTAACCACGCCTCACCTCTCTCGTATGAGAGTTTTTTTAAAGAGCTTTTCTTTAATTTCTCTACTTTCTTATCGATCCTACTTGAGAAACAGTGTGTGATATTCTAATGAAGCCTCACATCACATCTATCGTAGGAGAGTCTTTTGAAAGAGCTTTTCTTTAATTTCTCTATTTTCTATATCCTACTTGAGAAGAATCTGTGATATTCCATTGAAGATGCTTTTAGTATCTCTCGAATAACCTGATCACCCCACAACCAACTACTTGGTAAACTATAAATAAATGGCATTATTGTACTTGGTTGATTCACTAGACAAAGAATGGTTCCCAAATGAAAAAGAATTGGTTAGGGAATGAAGTTATTTCCTCTAACAATCTTTCTTTCGGAAAGCTCCCATCCCTTTTCCAAAAGCTGGCAAAACAATGTGCTTTAGTGCATGAAAGAAATAGGCACACATCATTTACACACGTTATGGTGATCATGTGTTACTACTATGTTACCTACATCATAGCCTTACACGAGCACGAGACAACCTTAAACTCTCGTCCCCGTCGAATCATAGAGAGCGTAACTATGCTAATTGAAAGTCTATAACAATATAACTTGGAAAAATATTTTATAAGTCGGACCAAAAAGGGAATTATATTCGTAATCTGTTCAATTCGGGACATCAAACTAATAACTGTGTAATCTGAGTCGACTACAAGGGGTCAACATAATGAAAAGCATAAACCTTAAGACACATTTCATTACAGAAAACTAGTTAGCCATCATATGATCCTCGTATTCTTCTTCAGATTCATATACAGTTTTCTTCCTCTCCCTTCACATAACACTACAAGCGTTCGGGTTCTCATCGCTGAATAGTTGGGGCGCATGGTTGGCTCCGTACCCGTATCCATTTGGATGGTACTGAAACTGGTTACCCGGCCCGTACATAAACGGATATGGATCCCCAAATTGGACCTGCATTCTGTTTCCTTCCATATTCTCCCCACCACCAACTTCCTTTCCACCGCCGCCTCCCTCTTTCTTTCCTCCACCACCTCCGCCGCCGCTCTTCCCCTTGTCACCGCCACCCTCGCCCTTCTCTTTCTTGTCACCACCGCCCTCCTTCTTCGGAGGCACAATTTCCACATCCTTCTTGAAGTGCTTCTTTAAAGTCTCGGCCAAGTCCTTCATGTCGATCGCACCCCTCACCGTCACCAAATCCTTCTGCCGGTCTATTTTCATCTCCTCGTACCCTGTAACAAAGCCAGACAAACTTTCTTCCTTACCCACTTCCCATTCGAGTAAGCAAAATATACCCAAAAAATTAACAAATTTCTTGATAATTTCACCTTTCGTCTTCGTGACAATCTTGTGCATTTTCTGTATGCATCCCTCGCAGTGCAAATGCACTTTAAAAACAGCTGTTGTCGCAACTACCTGCACAATTCGGGTCGGGTTAAGTTGAGTCAGCCAATTAGAAAAGAAGACTGGAAACGTGGGGAAGTTACGTAATTGAATAAGAGAAGATTTAAAAATTGAATTCATGACGTGAAATGTCGAAACTGACTGTGAACCAAACAAAACGGAAACTGCTCGCTGCTAACGTGCGCTAGCTGCACATGATTTTTCCGCATTCATCGGAGTAATTAAATATCATTAAACCAAAATTAGCAAAAAGCGAAGAAAGAATAATCAGGGTGCTAAAATGCCCTGACGGAAGAAGAAAAAGGGAAAATCAGAATATACATTCGGAATAAGAATCGTCCGACATGGAATGAAGGAACAAACAAATTACAGGGCGCACGATAAGGAAATGAGTGGCAAATGTTGTAAATTGTGATTTCACGTTACCTTCTTGTCCTTGGATTTTTTGTCTTCATTTTTATTCTTTGCATTTTTGTCGTCTTTTCCTTTTTCTTTGCCTTCGGCAGTTTCCTCGTTGTTGTCCTTCTTCTTGGGCTGCGCCGGTGAAACCAGTTCCACTTTCTTGTGCGTTTTTTCCTCAACTTTTTCCCGTAGTTTCGCCGGATCGAATTTCCCGGTCACCGTTATCTTCTGGGAGTCGTCGATGGTCAACGACTTCACACCTTTTATCCAAACCCAACAAGCAGTATTCGGAAAACGTTAACACGGAACAAAATGGACTAAAATCCAAGAGAAATGCATCCGCAAGGAAAACCCAGAAAAATAATGGACAGAAAAAGGAGATTTGAGAAGAAATATGAATATCTACCGTCAAAAGAGCGAATGCTTTTAAGGAATTTGGAAGCACAGCCATCGCAGTGTAAATCAGCCTTTAAAACTGCAGTAATATTATCATTGCCTCCATTCTCTTTCTTCTTGTTACCGTCTTCTCCATTGTTCTGCTCTCCTTCATTGTTCTTCTTGTTCTTCTGCAAAAACCCAGAAACAAAAGGAGACGAAACCAATCATCATCATCAAGGAACGAAAAGAAAAGGGAGAAAGCCAAAGGAGGGAGATGAATCTGAAACTTACCGCACCCATTTTCTGGAGAATTCTGTAATTGGATTTCTGGGGAGTGTGAAACTAAAAGAGGGTGACGAACAGTGCATTGAAGAGGTATTTATACAGAGAGAAGTGGAAGAATGTGGAGTAGTGGCGTTGCGTGTGTGGACCCCGCATGATGAGTTGTCATGAAAACCTCCGTGTTTATGTCCATGTTTATCTTGGTACACTTTTTTGGGGCACTCTTTTGTAAAATGGCCCCACCTTTTTGTGACTTTTGAGCGCATACTGTACCTAACTATTTCTCTACATAAGGAGGTTTAATAAACTCTTTAAATAAAAAGATACTTTTTAATTCAAAAGTCAATACATAAAAATAATCTCCAACAGTGTATTTGGCTTTTAGAGTGAAATTCACTCTCTATTATTTAATAGTTAAACTTTTCGATATTCATTTTCCAACTGCATTGAATTGATTGATAATTAATATTTTAAAGAAAATATAAATAAATGTTCATAGAATTTAAGAAAATAAAGAGTCAAATAAGAGTCTTTGTTGAAACATATACAAATTTTTTACTCTTTAAATTTACAAATACTCTCGAAAAGCACTAAAGATTCTCTTTAAAAATAGAGAGTATATTAGAGATACTTTAATAGCACTACAAGGTGATATGATATAATACTAATTATTATTGATGTGAAATGAAATCATATCATAATCTCATAAATCATATCATCATTAGCTAATACTTATAGCACACTATCGGTCTTATATACTATAATAGTACTAGAAGTTTGATACTTGATTGAATTCACTGTATACATAGCTTCAAATGGGAAAGGGGACAATTATGAAGTAGTCTTTGATTGTATGAAGTATGAACAGTATAGTGATATAATTGGTTCGGGATAGTTCGGAAAAAAATGATCTCCCGCTATACTATCTCACTAGACATACACATGACATGAGATCATTAGATAACTCACATTTGAGTTGAATCACGGTGGGATAACCCACACGTACCGTTTTGATCCGGAGACACTGTTATAGAGAAACCTAGTGTGGTAGCAAATTCTCTTTTATTAGTTTTTATGATCCCACATGTGAGTCCATGAAATTAGTGAAAGTGATTGTGCCACATATATGTGGGTTGTCCCAATAATCTTCAGCCACATACAGACGTATGATGGGAGATTGAAACAAATAATTGAGAAGCCTAAAATATAGTGTATCAATTTTTTGAAATTTAACAATTACTTGAATCATTGTGGGGGTTTTTTCCACCTTTACTTGTGTATAACCTAAAAATGCATTATAAAAAGTGAAAAATAAACTTGTTTTAGGCCAATTTTACTTAGAGCCGATCTGTTTAATTAGTCAAATCGCTTGTTCTAGTGGTAATAACACTTCTTCACAAGTGTATATTATATCTAGGTTTGAGTTACCATATCTTTCCAATTTGTACATAAAAGACGTGTTATAAAAATGGAAATATTGGTAAGAAATACCACATTTTGTCTCGTGAAAATAGTCTTCTATATATTTTCACATAATAAATTATAGGGAGATATGAAATTATGACATGAATAAGTGATATGGTAGTTGTGGCACAATTCCATTGGATAATAAAAAAGTATCCATGTGTTCAACACGGAATAAAGTTGTACCACATGAAGATGTCACTTATTCATGTCTCTCTAGAATTGATCTTTTTAAGAGCAGTTTTCCTTATATAACCCCTTCATTTAATTACTATTATTCTACTTTAATTGTTCTTATTTGTTGATAAAAATACGCATTAAATAAGGATATTAAAAAATTAAAAATTAAAATTAATTAAAGAAAGTTGACTATAATACGAGACAAGATGGAAAAAAAAAATCTATCTTCGGGAAGGAAGGTGTATGTTTTTCAGTTTTGCTCCAAATTCTCTCTCTTGATTTCTCTTATTTATTGACTCCGATCTTTCATTTATTTCCCATTTTCTATGCCTAACATCTCCCACCACATTTATTTATTTTCCTCTTTCTTCTCCCACCGCATTAAAGTCCTTGAAGAAAAGACATTTTACCTCCCATTTCCAAACATTTTTAAATAAAAGAGAAGAAAACAGTTCAAAAAAGACAAAAGAATATTTGAAAAATAAAAAGAAATTTGTCATCTTCCCTGGTCACCCAACCTTCTCCAACCCGCGCACTCCAGAACCTATATTATCTGTTCTTTGTCATGTCTAACCTTTAAAAAAAATAAAAAATAAAAAAAAGAGGCCTGATGAAAGGAAAAACATGTTCTCCATTCTCGTTTTGTTTTACCTGATGAAGATAATAAATTCCTTGCATTCGCAATGCGTTTTGGAGAACATTTTGCAATCCCGAGTATAAGGAACAACCATGACTTTTCGCTAATGTAGCATTTGGATCCTTGGCTTAGTATTTTGATGCTTAGACATTCACCTTTAAAAAGTTAAAAACCATATTGCAATGTATGCTTTTTACCATTTTTTTTAAAATTACAAAAGAGAACATATTCATTATTACTTGTATCAAATAAGAGTACATCATAGATAAGTGGAGGATAGTTCACTTCCCATTCAATAAGACCTGACAAAGAACCAGCTGCCATCGATAAGAGGTGAGCAACCTGATTCACAGATCTACAAACACATGAGAAAATAATATTATCCATCTCATCTCTTAATTTACAACAATCATCAATTATGAAGCCAAGTAAAGAAGCATCAGGAGTAGTACTTTGTAATGCCTTGTAAACCAATTGTGCATTTATCTCAACATTCACGTTATCAAGAGAGGGTTCTTTGATCCAAGTAAGAGCTTTTCGAATTCCCAAAGCCTCCGTTAAAGTAGGCTCAAATACACCTTTCAATTAGGGCTGAGCATCGGGTCGGGCGGGTCAGGTTGGCCCGAACCCGAATCCAACCCAATTGATTTTGATTTGAAAATTTTCAAGCCGTGACCGGCCCGTTCAACCCGACCCAACTAATGTCGGGTCGGGTCGGGTCCGGGTTGGACTCTTCAATTTATTTATTTTTTTAAAATTGAAATGTTGGCCCAGTTATCAATCAGCTCATTTCGTTTTTGGCCATTTTTTTTATTACTTATACTTAAAAGGGATATTTGAGCTGGAAGATAAGTCTTTAGTCTAAAGTTTCAGTTAAAAGTTTAAACAGAAAGAGAGAGATGAGAGCGGTAGGGCGGCGCGGTGGTGGCGGGTGGGTTAATGTTCCTTGATGGTTTATTTTTAAATTGGTAAAATAGCACTAGGATTCCTAAATGTTAGACCATTTCAATTGGAGCAGCTGAGCATCAAGTGAAAGTGGAACAGATCAGCGGCGGGGAGCAGCGGCGCAGTCGAGTGGTGGCGGCGTGACTCGGGTAGTGGACTAGAGGTTTCCCTTTTTCGTTTATTGATTTTTGAAGCCTTGAAATTGGCAGATCAGGGGCGGGGAGCAGCGGCGCAGTCGAGTGGTGGCGGCGTGACTTGGGTAGTGGACTAGAGGTTTCCCTTTTTCGTTTATTGATTTTTGAAGCCTTGAAATTGGCAGATCAGGGGCGGGAGTTGCAGCTCAGGCGGTGGGAGGTAGCGCAGACGGGTGGCGGCGGCATGAGGCTGCTTTAGATCATTGTAGATGGGAACGTTGACATGGCAATGCGACAGGTGGCGAGCATCCATTTTAATTTTTAACAATTTCATTGTGAAGATTGAAGAACTAGTTGTTACTACCACATATGAACGAATTCAAAAATTCTCAATTTCTCAAAGTAATTTCTCAAAGTCAGTAAATGAAGAAATGCCTCTCATCAGTTATTATCACTTATGCACTGAGCCACTGACATTAACAATTTAATATTAAAAACCACAAAAAAAGAAAAAATATATATATATAGTGAACCGGTTTAACCGGTTAACCGAACTAGGTTCAATCAATTCGGTTAACTGTCGGGTTTGACCGGTTCTACTGGTCAAACCCGACACCCGAACCGACCTAACTGGTTCGGTTTGGTTTTTGGGTTTGCGGGGTTCGACGCCCACCCCCACTTCCAACACTCTGACTTTGCTCCTGATAAAGTGGGCATTTTCATCACGAATTACAAGTCCAATACCCACTTGATTCTGTTCTGGAAAAAGGCCTGCATCCACATTTATTTGAAAGTGGCCATGCGCTGGTTTCTCCTATCTAACTGATCCATTATCCTGCATACTTGAAACACATCTTGGCGTAAGAGGATATCGAGCTTGTAACCACTAGTGCAGCTGAGTTTTGGCAAAAGAGATAACCTTCGCTACCCAAAAAAGATTTTGCATTCCGGACTACGTCATTTCTATTATTCCAAATTGCCCAGAAAAAGTGTTGCAGCCATATTCCAATCTTCACAAGCAATATTATCCAAAAGCATGAGAACCAACCTTTGAAATTATTAGAACTAGCCATAGTAGTGTCAATAGGAGAATTGGACCAGACTTTATGAGCAAATTGGTTTTGTTTATAATTGGGGTTATGTTGACAACGATTTATGCTGAAACTAAGCCGTCCTCAACAATTAAGTAATACTTGATTGTTGTTCTTTATTTCCTTCTTTTTCGATTACAAGACGTGTAGTTCGGGGTTTTAATCTAAATAGAATAACAGGTAAAAAGTAAAAATTATCCAACCCCCTAACCAACATGGTGGGTGGTATTTATAGGAAAACATAGCTAAGTGGAGCACTTCGGGGCATGTATTCCACGTGTTTGGTCCAAGTGGCGGGCGGCATCCACGTGTATCTGATTACCATCCACGTGTATGACTAGGATCGCTTTCTCCCACTAACTTGTTCAGTTCAACTCTTTTAAATGCGGTAGAGATATATAACCGATTTATCAGGTTGGTTATCTTATCAACAGGTTGTGTGACAACTTTGTAACATGACACCTACAATGTGTCGAGTTATAGTTTTGCCACATATATTGTAGTACTCCCTATTCCTATTTAGTGGCGACGGACACAGTTGGTTCCACCACAAGACTTAAATGCTTTATTTATTCATTTATTTATATTTCAAAAGATAAAGTTCGAAGAGATCATAAAACTAGTGTAAATTTGATATGAACATTTTCACATAAGCACTAGTGGGGCCTAGGTGAAACTTTAAAAAAGATCCTTTTGAAAATTACAGACTAAATACGGTTTTAAAGTTTCAAATTTTAAACGATTAATTTTCATGTTTAAAAGAATGACAAAATAGATAAACATTTTAAACAATATTCAAAAAGGAATTTCAGTTTTAATAAGTTTTAATATCAATAATAAATGTAAGACTTTCGATTAATTTTATCTTTTAAAAAGCAATTAATTGAAGATTTAATAACTAAAGTATTAGAGGACCCCAATTTTCTAAAAATTTGAGAGAAAATTATAAATTAATTATTAGAAGATTAATAAAATTTAAAAATTTCAAATGTAGTTAGTATTTGTTAAGTTCACACTTAAAAAAAATATAGAACGAAATATGTTGGTTAGAGGATTTGAACCCTTGACTTTTTGTGAGGTATATATAATATATAATAACTTAAAATTTAAAGCTTTACCACTAAGCTAGAAATTAATTAAGATTTTATGTGCACATTTATTATTTTTATTCTATTATTTGAATAAATGTTCGGAAAATCTCAATTTTCTGCAGTTGGCGCTGGTTGGGGAACCTAGGTAACGGCCTCAATCGCCTAGCCTCAGATTACTAGGAAATGTGAATATTCATTTTTTGTAGAAAATATATAGTTTATATTAACTTGATAAATTTTTTATTTTGTATAAAGTTTCGAAAACCAGGCTCTAAACAAATGAACTAAAAAAGGGGGAAATTCCAAGTCGTGAGTGAAAGTATAAGAGCGCTTGTTTTGTATGGATTTTGTTAGTTTATTATTATTTCAATTCTACTGATCTTACAAGTCCTTACCGCTCGTTCATAAGTAAGATTTTTTCCTTTTTTTTTTTTTGAAAAAATAGGTAAAAGGGTTTTTTTTTTTCTTTTTTTTGGAGGGGGGGGTGGGTGTTGAAAAAATAAGTCGATTTATCATTCTTATGTTGAAGATATACAAATTTCGCAAGGAAAACCAAAAAGTTTCTGATGTTGAAATAGATAAGAGGAAATTGAAAATAACTGTTATTGGTCAATGACAAAATCGACAATTATATAAGTATACAACAAACAACATTAACAATGTCCTAACCAAGGAGCAACTTTGAGAATCCTGCAGCCGACGCAAAAGGAAAAAAGAACTTTTAGTGTAAAGTAAAACAGTAATTTTTCCTATTAAACCAAAAACATCCTAGTTAGAGATGCAGATGCTTATGGTCAGAAGGATATCAAAATGGAGAATCACTCCGAACAACGGAAAAGTAGAAATAGAAACAGAAAAAGGACACGGGCCTGTCATGGCAAACCTAACATAGTACTATAATAAGGAAAAACCTTCAAGATACTAAATGACTACTATATTCTATACTAAATGACTACTATATTCTCATGCACGTGAAGTGTAAAATACATGGACAAGATATTACTTCGTGTAGGGCAAGCCTAGATGATATACCAGCACGCTTGTGCCCCAGCATATAATCATCCAGCCAAAGCTGTTGCCTTTCCAACTGTTTTGGTGTCAAATATTTCAATCCAGTAACCATCGGGATCTTTAATGAATGCTATATTCTTCATACCTGCAATGAAATCACAATGTTTATGCACAGAACAGTGTGTCTTCCTCCAAACATTATTTCCGGGAATTATTATGAGCTGTGAATCGGGAAAATGTCTTCATAATAATTGAAACAAGAGCAATGTAGTAATTTCTGCTTTATTTCTAATATAACAGGCCGATTATTCGATGCCTCTGCTCCAACATGAGTGCCATTCTTTGCAAAACCTACTAAGTTGAAGAAAAACAATCTAGTTGAACGGTTTTGTTGACAAGCATCAATTACTCTATGAACTGCAGGTTCTTGGCTTCAATTATCCAGGGTTCACACGTATCTCCAGTGGAACTATAAATGATATAAAGCAGTAAATCTAGAAGAAGAAATGTTTACAAGATGAAATATCCTTCCCATAACAACGAGATCATCTTTGTCAAAACTGATCATGTAAGACTTCTCTTGTCGATTAAAGTTAATATCTAACTCCGAGAATAATAAAACAAGGAAAACTCATCAATTTGCTCTTGCAAGTTGAATATCAACATCAACTTTGCCTCAAGGTTTAGACAATTTGCCTTGTTATTTCAGGAAAGGAAATATTGATGAATGATTCAGACATGGAGAGTTGGTTAGAGATGGAATACCAGATTTATACTTAAATGAAACTAAAACAATCAAATACTGTTATCCTGATCATTTATACTGCCATCTACTTCTGTTTCATAGGATTAAATTAAAAGTTGTATTAAAAATTTTCTGCTAGCCAGCATAATTTTTAGTTAAAACTTCCACACTGTTTTGTGCTTTACTCTAATTATAAGATGCAATGTTATTAACAATTTATTAGCCAAAAATTGCAGTAGATTATTTTTTGAACTATATTCAAGCAAATTTTGGTGAAAGGTTCTGGCCTAGAACAAACGCAAGCAAGTCATTTTTTTCCTCCCTCAAACATAGAAGACAGATATAAATGAAAACCCATTAAAATGGAAGGTTTGAACTAAATCATTGTCTAAGATCATAATCCAACAAATTACCAAATACAAATTCTTATTACAAGAATCATTAAGTTACTTGGTAAAGCACGAAGTCAAAATAAACATATGGCAGATAAACTCTAGAAACCAGAACAATTAGGTTACCATCATCAGGTCTCTTTACAAACTCCACGTTCAACCTTTCAAATCTCTTGCACGCCTTGTTTATGTCATGGACAGTAATGCCTATGTGCCCTGAAACCATGAGTGGACAGTATATCATATCAGATTATCTCCTAGGAAGTGAAATTTGTTTCAGGGAAATTGTTGTTGGCTCCAGATTCATTTTTAGCAAGACCCAAACGAAGGGGAAAAATGAAGTGAACTGTCCCGTATAACACATTATCTTAGAATGTACACAGAGCCACAAAATTCAATAGCACTGTACATCTGATATTGTAGATTTATTGCACACAGAAAGCCATACCTATAATCAGTATGCATTTATACAGATTGACAAGCATGAGTCTCTAATATATATGATACAATTTTAATTGGTGGCTATGTTCTAAAAGGTAATTAGGCGGCTGATCTTGTATGAAGTAAATTTGCAACAACACATCATGGAAGTGCCGTAAAATCGAGACTGAAGTGCGTGTAGATGATGGAGTAAAAAAATATCTGTTCCTGGTTAGAGTAAATTTATGACATGATTGACACCACAACTAAGTACTTATTTCTGTTTGTAACTAAAAGGACTAAGGATACCATCGCAAGCTTCAAAAACAACTTGCATCTCCTGAAATGCACAACCTGGCAGTTCTTGACGTTGCATATTCAAAAAGATCAATAGCCAAAGTCCATTGACGGGGCCACAAAGAACAAATGGGTGCACAGCACCTAGAAATTTTAAAGTCATCTCATGTAAATAGATGTGAGAAAGGATATAGATAACCAAGCTTTTTAAACCTCACAAGTTCTCATTCAAAATGGGGGTTTCATGTTCTTTTTATACAGAAATAAGTAGGGAAATCATACAAAGAAAGAAATGATTAAGTTAAATTTTAACGAACCGTATCCCTTCGGTTCTGAGTTCCCAGTATGATAACCCTTGAAATCAGGATCATTCTCGGTACCCCATTCACTGTGTCAAAAATTCACGTTATATATCATGAAAGAGCCACCTCGATGTGAATAATGTTTTTCTTTTCTGGGAAAAGGAAGCTCATAGATCGTGCAAGCTCCAGGGTAGCTTTCTGACCAAATGTCCAATTAGTACGCTCAATAGGATTGCTGGGAGCTGATGAAGTGTCCTGAAAGATTAATAAATTAATAAACAGGACATCACAACATTTGCAATAAGAACAAACATTCATCCGCCATCCGTGCACATGCATTAACTCACAAATGCATCAGAGACCAAAGCACAGAATGAAATAATTTTGATGTTTTACCTCATATCCCAGAAGGTACACGGTAAGCTTGTAATCTGGAAAATCCAACCTCTTGAGCAACCTATGTTCCAGAAGGATAAAAGCAAAAGAAGATGAGTCCCACCTATTCAAACAATAATACCAACAGGTTCACTGAAGAATTTAACCTAACAGTTGATCCGGATGCGGCTTTAAATTATACAACAATGTGTATAAATAAGGCAATACATGATATCGTGTAACAGGGTTGAGGGTTCATCAAAACTTAAGCTAAGTTAGTTATCTAATAATTCCCCACGATTTGCACCAGGAAGGTCCACCGGAAGTATGTTCAAGATGGTTCACAGGACTGGAAAATAATAAGATAAATGCAACCAAAATCTCAAGAGTAGCAAAACGAAAATCAGTCAATATTTCAGCAACACTACAAGGTAACCAAAAATTTTAAAAGGGGAAAAAAATAAAAATGTAACTGGAGACATATTCATCTTCTGTGTCATCCCACAAATAACAGATTAGAATAAAAAAGCTTCTGGCTCCAAAAGTAAGAAGACTTACGACATGCCCATTATTCGCGAGTAGAAGTCGAGGCTGACTTTGGGGTCCTTGACTCGAAAATTCTGAACCCAAAAACAAAACTTGCATCCAATAAGGAAAACACATCAGAAACGCTAATGATCGTAGGCATTGGAAAACTTACAGTTTGTTGCAAGAAGAAACCTTTAGTTTCTTCATCCGGAATAGTATGCAGGCCTGGGTTATTACAGGCTGACTCTTTAGTTTCAGGTGATGCCATTACACAAAGAATTCCTTAAAAACCTGCAAAAAAGTAAAACTGTTCAGAATCAAAAGGGTATTTGAAAAACATTATAGTCTTTGAATGAAAATCAGGCACATGAAACCGATAAAAGATAAAATGAGAGTAATGGACCTAAGAATTGAGAGTGAAGGCAACCGGGCAAGTGCCGGGTATAATAATAAATAGATAGAATAACAATATTGAGGAAGAGGGGAGTAATCGGTCAGCAAAAGAGACGCCATTAGTGATTGAAGAAACGAACTTGTGTTTCACTTTGACGGCAACTATTGAATAAAGAAAAACAGAAAATTCATTCGGTCAAATTGTCTAATACTTTAGCACTATATATTATGACATTATATGGTGTCATATGACTATATGACATATATTAAGACATGTCACATGCGAAACAACAATTATGTAGCATGATGATATACTCCAAATGTCCGTGTGACATTATATGGTGTCATACATACATGGTTTTATATCATTTTTACATTGCGTTTGTTGTGAGATGAAATTCGTAAAAATGATATCTCACTGTCCATTTGGCAATGAAATTAGTAAAAATAATATTGCTTAATTCACATATAGGTTGTTCAACAATCTTCTGTCATATGTGTGTTCAGCGGGCATATAACGGGAGATCAAGATCAATGAAATTTGACCATAAATTGTGAATATTTAGTTTATTTCACTTTTAATACAATTAGGAGAATTTCAGGAGGAAGCACAGACTCAAACAAAGAATATCATCTCAATAAGAGATGCTTTTAACTCTTGAGCTATCAATATTGAAATTTTTTCAAATGCAGACTCAGAGACATTTTATTTATTTGTCTTTTGTAATTGTAAGTGAGAAAAGCTCAGTGAAGGTAGTTAGGTGGAAAAAAAGAATATCTTGTAGTCCACGAAACATACTGTATTTCTAGTTTATCAAGAGTTCACATGTGAGTTTAATAGCCCGAATTTAATAATAAATTGAGTATCATGAATCTATATGTTGATTCTTAATTTTATTAATAGGATGAAATATAATACTCCTTGAATACCATAATTTTGTTCAACTATGTGATAAGTATACCCAAAAAAACTTTCTAATAGTTTCGGGAGGCCCCGTTATCCACAGTATTCCATTAGATGTGCTCTTATGCTATTATTCAAAATTTTGATCTAATGCAGGCTATTTGGCTCCAATATGATGCTAGAAACCACTCATGGTTTCTAAAAATCACTCGTGATTTCTTTCGCATTGTGTGCGTGTCAAGCGCTATAAAGGCGCCAGATGTATAGCGCTAGAAATGCCAATTATCCGCATGTGTTTTAGGCATCACATATGCACACTTAGATTGCTATATAAATTTACAGTAGTCTTGAAATATCCGTACTGAACTTTGTACTCCATAAAAGAAGTTTAGCATATACATATATATATATATTGTTTAATTGACACTTTGTACACACTTGAATTGCTTTCATTTGTCAAGGGTACAATAAATTTTTGTGCTGCATTGAAATGACTGAATGTCATCACTATGTTTGGTAACCAATTAAAAAGTAAAAACCAATTCCATTTATCAATTAATTTAAATTTCAAAAAAATCAACTCCATTTATCAATTAATTTAAATTTCAAATGTTTGACACATGATAATACCACATTTAACAATATATTTGATGTAATGTGAGCTTTCACATTATTTTAATCATTATCTCTATATGACATAATTAAATATTGACACTTATAGAAAATAGATCGAATTTTAAATACATTTATAAATCCATTTTTTAAACAAAGTTTGTATATGTTTGCATTATTTCTCGTGTTCTCACTCTTTCTAGACCAATAATGGGTCTAAATGTCCTACCCATATTGTTTAGTTAGACATCTTTCCCTCCAACTGTTTCATTTAATTTGTCACGTCTCTTATAATGCACTGTGATTTGTTTAGTTAGACATCTTTCCCTCCAACTGTTTCATTTCATTTGTCACGTCTCTTATAATGCACTGTGATTGACTGTTTCATTCACAATTTAGATGCTTGCCGGTATTAGGAGAACCCACACTAATCCACGTGTGGGTTCTCTAATATGAACACGCTACAAAAAATGTCTGGCAGGTATAATACCGACATACGTATGACGTTTGAACAAAATTACCGATACACTCTTCACTGTTTTCTTTGTTAAATAATAACTAGTTTAAGATGAGGCGACAAAGAATTCGATCAATTCTCATAATAAATAGGATAAAGAACAGAAAAGGTCAGAAACTACAAAATAATTGACGATAATTAATTAACCAACAAATTAGACAAAAAATAATTTAGAATTATTCCGGTCAGGAAACTAGAGTTGTAGCACTGCAAACTTGACTGACTCGACTCCCAGAGTAAACTAAACTAAATAACAAACCTAATTATCTTAAAAATTTTCAATTATCTCTACTTATTTCATATATATATAATAACGACTCGTCATGAAAGTATAAAGAAGAAAATCTTAAAACCCGAGGTAATTAAGAGAATCGCTACATTAGAAATCGACAACTTTAGTTTATAAAACAAAACTTATATATTACTTCACAAAAAAAAAAAAAAAAAAAAACAGAACTTATATAGTTATATTCAGTAACTCTAACACGATAAAGAGTTTGAGGATGTTTGTCCATCAATCCGGTTGAGGATTACTTTAGAGAGAATAGAACCCTATATATATATTTTTTACTCGTTACATATACAAAAAAGTATAGAGAAAGTACTCTTACAAAGAGTACATTTGGCATGATCTTCTTCACGCATTCAATTACGTGACTTTTAAATCTATTGCTACCATATGGACTACATTCGTATTCGTGAAAATTTTTGTACAGTATTTTTCTACAAATAGAAAATTCATTTATTTTCTATAAACTAGTAAATATATTAATATTGTTTACTTTGTATAGATGTGGGATTGATGCTACATGCTAATTTTGTTGACAAATATTATAGATTCATTGGCAATAAATTATAAAAGTTTTGTAAAAGACTTACGATTTCAATTAATTTTGATTTTTGAGAGACCAAAATTGACTAGGAATTTTTTTTTTTAAATTATAATAAAGCAATCTCTCAAATTTAATGAAGAAATTCATAGTTATAGGTGACACGATCGAAAATTTCCAGTTCTAGGGTAAACTAAGCTATTGATACAGTATATATTATATATCATGTAATGGTTGAACCACGACCTAAGGACATGCGTCATCGTGATTTCTAGATTGATTCCAACAACTGCGTCAAATTGCAGTAATTAAAAAATATCCCTTTGGCCGATTGGGTGCAAATATGGATTCAGACTAAACTTAATTCTTAGCATCATTGCTATAGTTAAACTAAAACTAAAATCTTATAATTATTATTTTTTTTTTTTGAAAAGAAAAAGATTATAGAAATTAAAGATTATTAGTCTTTTTATAATTACGTACTCTTTTTAAGAAAAGATTATTTAGTTAATGTCTAGATTTTAAGCAATATTCACATATATAGTGTTTGCACTTAAAGAAATAGAGGATACATTCTCTTTGTTTTTTTCCACCGTATTTGGTTTTTGTTATTTCAAAATACTAAAAACATATAAATCTACTGATGATAAGTTACTTTCAAAATTCAGAATTGAAAAAGAATCCAGAACTAATGCAGAAAACTAAAAAGGTATATCATTCTACAATCTTTATTTATTTATTTATTTATTTTGGTTTTAAGAAATACAGAATACAATTAATTACTTAAAAGGTAAATTATGTTTTAAAAATATGTATTTCCTAGTTAAAAAGGGTAATAAAATTGAAGATTTTTTATTTCAAAAGCTAATTTATACTAGCTTTTCTAAAAGTCAAAAAGATTACAAAATTTCTTGAATTCACATGGCATTTTCAAATTCTTGGACCAAAATTTTGACAATATGCTTTAGTTTAATTGGCTAGAAATCTGAGATAATTATAATAAATATATATAAATCAAAGTCGACACTTTCTTGATCATAGAATTGACATTGGAAAAAGAAATCCTTTAAAATTACAAAAGGAAATGTACACGAAGGGATAGAAAATGCTTTATATATATATATATATATATATTAAATTAATCTCTAGTGACTACAAGCAAGCAAACGTATATTCAAATCTGGACTGTTTCTCTCATCTCATTTGAAATGAAATTCAAGTCCATTCCTGAATCACAACATAACAAATTTACAAAAGAAGAAAATAATAAAAAATATATATATTCAATTAAGATCAAGAAACATATATATATAAATCCGATCTTTTTATTGTTTAAATCAGATTTGAATTCAACTACTGTGCGCTCAGAGCGGCCCTCATATAGAAAAGGTGGTTCAAATTCAGAAATTGTGGCCAAGAATTTCTCTTGTAATAATTAATTAACTGTATAAGGGCTTCATCATGAAATTGAAATAGGTTATATATATAAGCTGGGCAAATCTAGGGTTCAAATAATGTAGCTGAACCCAATTAATGTACCTAAAGATTTTGCTGCCATTTACAAATATTGACACCGGCTAATTAATTAATTAATACAAATTAAGTTCAGAGTAGAAACACATACCTTGAGAATTAGGCACCTCATTTACGGCCGGTTCATCAAAGTTCCATTGAGAAAAGCTCGCCAGAAATGCGAGCAATCTTCCACGGAAATCTTCAAGAAATTAATTATCAAAAATAGCTAGCATTCACCTGCAAATGCATCTGCACCTCCATTCCTCCTGCACACACACACACACACACACATATATAATTCATAGCTTAATAATAATAATTAGCTAGAGAATAATTAGCTTAATTCTTATATTTTGGTATTGATTATTGATACCCTTTTAGTATCCATTGATGAATACTGATGACAAGAATTGATAATTAAAGAGGAAGGAGGTGCAGGTGTAAATGCAGGCAAATGCAGCTTCTTGGCTTTTCCGTATGTGTTTAATGGAATTCTTTCACTGCGCTTTATATATACACATACAAAGAATTATTATTATTATTATTATTATCATCATCATCATCATCGTCATCATCTATTAATTAATAAATATCTGACAGACTCCCGATTGATTAACGTTTGAAGCGTGTGGTGAGAGTGTGTCTCTACCCAATGACGTAGAATTTGAATTACATATACATAAATGATTTCTGATCAAGTGACAACTTTTCACAGGTGTGTTGTGTTAGTACTTTTCTTTGTTGGTTGGTAATTATATGTCTGTACTGTTAATTAATATGAGTTAACTATTTGAATATATGCTGTAGGGTAGGGTGATACGTTAGTATGTGTTCCTTCTTTTTGGTTCTTTATTATTCTTCCAGCTAGAGAAAAACTTGTAGAACACTAATTAAGTGATAGGAGGAGATTTCGCTCTTAGCAATATAATTGATAAGTATCTTGAAATGTTACAATTATAGATGGAGAAAAAATTGAGAAATAGCCCGCGATCACAATACATCAATCAAACACTTGACATTCGTTTGTACTGGTAACTAGGATGGCTATCAAGATGATGCATTCTTAAAGAATATATACCTCGTCGAGCATTGTAATAATAATTTAGAGCCATGGTGAATAGACGTCTCTCATGACTTTCTTCACATTGTTGAGTTTAATATACCCATCTATAATAATAACAATAATAATAATTAAAAAGTAATAATGAAGAAATTTAAAATTTGATAAAGATAATAAAAATGGTCTTAAAGTGGACAAGGCATAGCGCACGATGTAAAAAGAGCAAATAATTAGGGTGTGGATAAGCAAACATTGATGTGATACCAGAAGCAGAAAGTACCTTTGTCCGGCTACCAAGACCATCACGTGGTACATACAACCCCTATCACGTGGGTCTTCGCCCTTTGACTAACCACATCCCGCCATGTGGCATTCCCGTCTGACCGAGCGCGTGGCCCTTGCTGACCTGTGGACTCCGTTTTCAGACATTTGGATAAACCAAGCCCAATCCACATTTATTCCTCCAGCCAATCACAAGATATTTGGCAAAATTGGCCCTGTTTTTCTTTCAATAAATGATCAAATATTATTTTATTCTGCCAAAATAATACAACTCATCGACGTTCTTCAGAGGTCGATCTTGAACGCGAATGTGGACTAGAAACGAACACCGATGACTTACAGAAAAAAAAATCTCTAAAAGCAAATCTTATTCAACTTAGAGTATCCTATTCTGATAGAAGAAACTTATCTTATCTAGATCACCAGATGACTCATCTTTTACTTGCACAAGGATTTGTCAAAAGGTGTTAAGCGGGGAAGGTGATAGAATGAGGTGGTTAGTGGCCTCGAAACTCTTATATGAACGGTACCTTTTGAAATGAAGACAGAAAAGTAGTACCAACTAGGTGTGGGCACGCTGGATTTGGAGAGCTTGGGGTCGGGCATTGTACCTCTCCTCAAGTTATATCCCGGTTTCTATATTGAAATGAATCATTTGATTAAAATTTTAGTCCTCACAGCTTCATCCTGCAACTACAAAGCAATAAAGGGGAAACTTTTTGTAAGGAATTAATAATGAAAAAAGGGCTCCCCATTTGAACTTGGATAATTTGCCAACTTCTTGTTATTCACAACATTGACCATTTAAACTTGACATTTTCAACTTTAAATTTCACTTTTTCGATAGGACCTAACCATTTTTTTTCTTTCTTTTCTTTTTAAACTAAAAGGGAATACAATTACCTTAAGTTCTAAATGAATTAAAATTAGAAAATAAGAAATAAACAATTTGGACTTGTGTTACATAACAGAAAAATCAAATCATGCGACTTGATATTGTTCTACGAAGACAAAGGCTAAAATTTAAAATTTATGAGCATGACTTATTTATTTTTATTAATTTTTTGTGTGCTAGATTTTAACTTGACTAGAATTTAAGGGTATTATAAAATTTTCAAATCAAAAGGTTAGATTCCAAACCACCCCCACCCCCATCCCACAAAAAAAAAAAAAAAAAGTGAGATTATAAATCACAAAAACATGAAAGGATTGGATAGCACCAATTAGCCATTTGAAATTTCTTTGCAGATATGCATGAAAAGTTATAAGCAACACATTAAGCATGCAATACCAAATAGGAGGTAGACAAGATTTTTAGTCTATTTTTCTTCTTTAACACTGTCCAATACTGTTCAATCTGTCATATGGAAAACACAAGAAGTGAGCAATGGCCTGGCCTCTTTAGAGGTGGCAATCACATTTCATATGGGTACAAGGTGACTATTTGCTTCTTTTATATGTTGTGCATCCACCTCCTCAGCATATTTAATGATGCCCTGGGTTGCTCCATGGGAACCATGTGACCAGCGTTATGGACCTTGATGAAAGTTAGAGGCCCATAGCCTTTCTGCAACCCAGCCTCCACTTTATCAACTAAAAATGGACTGGTTGGTGCTGCTGCAAATTCCTTTTGCCCAGTCCACTCCATGGCATGAACCCATCTTGAATTCCCTGTCCATGTTGAGTAAAATGAATGTTGTTAGACATAGTTTTCGATATTTTTCAGATTACCACTGTACTGAAAGTTATAAAAGAAGCAGAAACTTTAAACACTTCGTTTTTCCAGAGTACAAAGTATGTCACATCTCACGAATACCAAACCAGCATCTCAACATCCTTTATACACTGGATATACAACGGCCACCCAGTACGTGTAAGCCAGAGGGATAAGGGTATATAAAGATCAGGCATAAGTTATGCAGAGATGGTGATGAAATAATAATGCATGAAACTTACCGAGCCAGTTGCATATGAGATCATACTCTCCAGCATATACAAGGAGTTTGATTCCATTCTCTAAGAGTGCAGGAATACCAACTTCGAGATTTTTCATCCAGTCCAAGATCATTGCCTCATGTACTGCAGAACTACATGAAACAAAATCTCTGTTCCCAACCCCAAGAATGTCCTTAACTGATTCATTGTTCAGGAAATGCTCCACATTTGAGAAATCATAGCACAGGTCACCCTCACACTTCTTTCGGATATCATAGTACTGAGGATGAATGACAAAACAAAAGCTTCTTGCATTAGACAACGTTTTCTTTGTGTCACAGTCATTGTATTCTAAGATAAATGCCAACTAAATGATGACATTTCTTACATTTTTGTCACCAGATATTTGGACGATGCTATTGAAAATCTTATTGCAAATTATGTACGCCTCCAAGCAAGAGTTCCCAGCATCAGTACCTGGAATTGAATTTCTGTTTCAGATTAAGCAGAAGCAATAGCCAATTCTCATGGATGACATCAGATGGTAGTTGCATCAATTTAGAGTTAGGTACCACAAAGCTTTATTGCCTGTTGACACTGTGCAACTGACTTGCTCATGCTTCTGTAATCAGACTGCTGAATTAATCTCATGGCTAAAGCATAGTCTATATATGCTTTGTACTGAATTTCTGGATTTGTAAGTCCATTGCCAATGCAACTCCCTGTTTAAGCATGAATGATTAATCTAATAATCAATCTCGTAACTGGAATCTTAAGTAAAATGGCTAATTGAAATATACCTTAAGGTTAATATGGACTCCCTCTTTATTTTTGTTTGCCTGATGTACTCGAGCAGCTAAAGCAGGAATGTAATGCCCAGCATATGATTCTCCAGTAATGTAAAAATCATTCTTTACATACTGAGGGTGTTCCTCGAAGAAGGCCTAATAGTATCAATGAAAAGAGCAACATAAGCCAGTCTTCTGATATGTAGCATTTGTCTGTTATCAATAACCCTACACGATCACGCAGTATAGTGGACAAGATTTTAATTTCTTTTTCCTCGTAAATATTTTTATCTACTAAACAAGCCTTCAAAATAAAAGCTAAGCAGCATATAAAATGTGGTGAAGTGTGCAGGAGATTTTTGAGGAATTGAACCATAAGAGACCACACGCTACCCTAAGACTACTGTCCAGACACAGCTTTATAGGAATATTCGAAAGCCTAAAGAGAACTGAGTGGCATTTTATTTTATGGTTTTCATTTTAATATTTTTGATGAAGTAAAAGACGTAGATATGTACATACCTGCAAGAAGTCGTACAGATCATTGCTAACACCATCTTCATCATGCCGCATATCATCATAGTTAGAACTATAGCTAAAACCTGTTCCCGTTGGCTGATCAACATATATAAGGTTTGAAACCTGAAATCAAGACATTTGATAAGTGTTTTGAATAATCAGAAAGTTAGTTAATAAGCAATTATTAACAGCAACAGCAACTTCTTCTCTACTCTAATCTATAGTATAGCAAGTTAGTTGATATCGCTTTTACTATTAATCCGGAAAGGAATATGTGAGTACGAAGCCAGGAGTTGCTGCAGGACTGAGCTGAATCTAATAAAGACAGTGCAGGGGTATCGGGTTTGGAAGGGGGTCCCTTCCTTGGGGGCCGCCCCCACAAATTATTTTTCCTGCCATAAATTGTTGGGAATGGAATTTCTCTACTTCATGGTACAAAATACAAAATTAAACACATACAATTTATTGTAATGAGGTGAATTCTAATATCAAATATAAGATAATCTAGAAAACGAATAAATAGAATAAAGAAAAACTAACCAAGGAAAATATAATGAATTTGACTAAACAAAAACAGTACAATATAATCGCAAAATCACCAAATAAAATCACAGAATCAGAAAACTTCAATATAAAAAAAGCAAGATTCTCATTCATGTTTTACTGAAAAAAATTATTGGATTAAGATTTTACATGACGTTTAACATTCATTTATACTCAAATTCTATTCATTTAATACTTTTTATAGCTTAATATGTTTTGAAACTTTGATTTAATAATTTATTTATCAAAACCATCCCCATTGTTTCTCACTCCACCTCCTCCACCGAAAACATCCCTCCACATCCACCTGTAACAGCTGCCACCCACCACCATGCTTTTTTCTTAAATCTCTCTCACCATGAAACACAGAAACAACCTCCCTAACCATAGCATCTTCATCCAGTATAAAATTGATTTCAGCAGCCCCACATTGCATCAGAGACAGACCCATATGGGAATTGTTTCAACGTTTTCCGGTTCTAGTTGGACACGGAACCAGATTGGATCAGCCCCAACTTTTTTTCCAATTGTTTCAAAATTGGCCATAAGCACCTGTGGTTTAGTCCGAAAATTAATATTGCCAGCACCCCAGGTGATTCACTGCTGGCATCTCGGGGTGTCAATATTGGCTGTGGAACTTGGGAAGAGGTACTGGGGTTCGGCTGGAACATGCTACAGCTCGGTACAACTAACCCTTAGCTCCATCCCGTGACTTCACATACAAGCAAGAATTCGATGTTGACACCCTCTCAATTCTCAAAAAACAGAATTTAAGCTTCTCCCACTACAGTTCACGAACTGTTGACTAATAGTACACCCAGTTCTTTGACTCTCCCATGTTAACACTAAATAGATACAGAACAAGGCAAGGCAAACAGATACACTGTAGTGGCCACCATAAAATGTGAGAGCTAAATACATTGACTGCTACAGGCTTTCACTATAAAGAAAAGGAGGTTTAAACTAGTAATCTCAGACCTCTCTATCTGCGTTGCACAGGAAATATTCCCCTAAAGGTATACAAAAATGAAGGCCCAATTAGGCAAATCCAAATTGGAGGGGATCAACATAATCAGCTACACTTTGCAAACATTCAATGGCAAAAATATAGAACAGCAAAAAAGGTTTAATCATCAAGTATTGGAGTTTGTTGCACATTAACCCAAACAGGAAGAAGAATGCCTTTAATAGAAGTATATTTGACAAAAAAAGTTCCAGGCACAACGAAAACCCCAAGAAATTTACTTTAAGACGAAGCTACTAGTACCTTGTCCCATCCAAATTTATTCCAAGCAAGAGAAATGCTTGAAAGGACCATTTTCATAGAACAAAGCCAATTCACCGCTGCAACCTGGTCCTCCTGTTAACCATATAACTACAGGGTCGGTGCTGCTGTTCCTTGATTCAAAGAAAAAGTAGAACATCCTGAAACATTATCTCAAACAATTGAGCACCAGCGATGATATTGGCTCATTACTTTACAACAAGGTTATATATATGATGAACCATGTGGATGTTTGGTGTTTCGAGATCTCGCAAATCTAGAGAACAGTTAATATATTCTTGAACCGTCCACTGCTAATCATATGAGGATGAGACTGCAATATATCATAGTAGAAAAGATTGGTTTATGAGATTGACTCTTCCGATCTATTATTGAGTAATACCAGTGTAACAGACATTGAGCAAGTTTAAAGCTGAAAAAAAATTCTCCAGTGGTAACTTTTAATCGCGACGGAATACTTCTACTTGCCAAACATGATTAAGCTTGAAGTTCTTTTAGCTTAAAAACTTACATTTCTGTAAGTCTTTTATTTCCGGTTAAGTAAATTTACTATTTTTAGGTTCCATGTAACATGCTTGTTACTAGTTATTAATTTGGTTCTGAAAAATATTAGATAGCTAATTCACTATCTTGTAAGGACATAAGAAAACATCATAGATAAGGAAACACCATATCCATGTATGCTCTAATGGAAGAAGTCTAATCTATTCAAATATTTGAAATTTGACAGAAAGGAGAATCTTGTTAAAAGAAGCATTTGATCCCCTTAATAAATGCATTTTATCAAGTAAAATATTCATAAATTAATAGTTGATGCCAATGTGTTACATGCTTATATGGACAATCATCTAGAAGCAAGACACTGTTGAGTTTTGATAAAAATGCACAAGTTATACATATACGTGCTGGAAATTTTTACATAGTAACATAAAAAATCTAACATAATTTTTTTTTTTTTTTTGGGCTGCAAATCAAGCATTAATCTGTACCTTCCAAGAAAATATTATCATTATATATTTCTTAATGAAAAATATTATATATATATATATATATATATGCATACACAAACACACACACACTAACACTATCTCCGTCCCAAAAAGATGGTCTAATTTTCCTTTTTCGTCCATCACAAAATATGGTCTAGTTTCCTTTTTTAAAAAGTAGTTGAAATATTAATTCTCTTATATGCTTCTATTTAATGTGGATAGTTATTAAAAAAAATAGAATTATCAAAGTGGAATAATTAATAAATGAAAGACTATAATAGGGAAATGATGCTAAAATTTACTTTTTCAGTACTATTAAATGAATTTTTCTTAATCTATGTGAAAAAAGGAATTGGACCATCATTTTGGAACAAAGGTAGTATATAAAAGTCAGCATACGTGCACCAATCACCATTCTTTACTTCTTACCATCAAACAAATTAATCCGAAGGTCAGCACAAATTTCCTTATAAAGAACAGCCAGTTTTCTCCTACCCACCACCCCACCCTGTGGTACTGGCATAGAATCATATGTAAACTTCCTCGATGAAGAAAAGAAAAGAAAAGAAAAACTTGGTTAAAAAGAGGAACAAATCTGCTCGATTTCATTTTATGCTAGCCTGTATTTAACCTTACGAAGGTAAGTTCTAAAAATAAAGAAATTTTCATTGGTCACAGTTACTACTTTGACTAGAGCTACCCCCACAGTAACTCTCTCTAAAAAAGTTACTGCTTAAAAGTTCTTTCTTTTCTCATTTAGCCAAACATGATCTTGAATGTCAAGCCCAAATTTACATAAATGGTGAGTGCCAGGACTTCTCCGCCGACTGCTGGCTCTAATACTATGGCTGAATCATATCCTCCTTAACTTATCAATCACAAGGCTCAAGTTAATTTTTTTTAAAAAAAAAGAAAGAAAATCTATTAACAAAAAGAATCAAAATGTACAACATTGATTATACCTTGCATCTTTTGTGTGGGGAAGCCGGTAATAACCAGCATGGTGGCCCAAGTCTTTGACAGTAGCCCCAGAATCACCCACATAAGGGAATTGAAATCGCTTTTCCGTAATTCCTGATGCGCCAAATTTATAATCTCCGCCATCAGCATAATGGTTTACATCATGCTTCGGAAACAAGTTAAGGGATCTGATGAATTTTTCCGCCTGGGTTTTGGGGAAATCCCGCTTGGATGATAGCAAAACTGGGTCATCCTTGGCAGCAATTCCTGCGTCTGAAAAAGTTGGAAAAAACAGAGAAAAGAAGAGAAAACAATGGGAAAAAATCGGTGCCATTGATGGAACCTTTGGGTATTGATTTGTATAAAGGGTTTGATTGGGTGTATGTATATATGCGAAACATTGACAGGATGGATTCTGCTGTGTAACACTTGTGCGTGCGAGGGAAGAAAATCGGGAAAGGTTTTAACGGTCGGTTGCTTTTTCTATTTTTCCCACCTTTTATTGTACTTAGCCCTTGTTTGATACTCTTTAACAAAACACATTATAATCCCATTTATCACTGATTTGATTATTGATTTGACAATTACTCATTTATAATCACAAATTTCAAACTTCTATTAAATCTACACCACTCATTTCATCTCTTTATAATTTCTCTTTATAAATCAACTATCATAAATTGAATCAAACATCCCCTTATTATATAATATTAATAGGGTTAATTTCACAAATGGTCCTCAACCTTTGTACTTTCTATTAGTTAGATTTCTAACCTTTTTCTCAATGATGTAAGTCCTTAAACTTCCATAAATTTACTCATATGGTCTTCTATGACCTTTTTACCCATATTTTTTACATAAAAACAAAACAAGTTCTAAAAAATTGTAAAAATAATAAAAATAAAAATGAAATTAGATAGTTATCCATTTTAAGTCTATCCCTAACATTACTGAAAATAGTAAATACTTATACTATTTTTCTTTTTTTAAAAAATCCTTATTTTTTCTTGTCATTTTTTTACAGTAGCGAGATGAGCAAGTAGTAAAATTGGGAGTCTTCTCTTATTCTATTGGAAATGATTACTGAATTTTGTCGTTTACATTGAGTTGGAATGTGCTTGAGTAATTTGGTAGGTAGGATGAAAATAAATTATTTTCTTTTTTTTCTAAGTAGGTAGAATATTTATCATTTCCAGTCATATTAGGGATATATTAGTTAGGTAGGTAGAGAAAATTTTATTTTCTTTTTTATTTTTATTATTTTTACTATTTTTTAGATTCTTTTTATTTAAAAGTAAAGATAAAAATGTTATAAAGGATCTTATTAGTGAATTTATAAAAGGTGAAGGACCTCGGTATTGAAAAAAAAGGTTGCGAACCTAACTAAATGGAAGTGTAAAGACTGGAGACCATTTGTGCAATTAACCCTTATTGTGATTAAGAGATTATTATTTATCGAGAGAGAGAGAGAGAGAGAGAGAGAGAGAGAGAGAGAGAGAGAGAGAGTATTTAAACCAAAAAGAGAGAGAG
>CAVNYN010258606.1:0-11817 GCA_963692815.1 Nyctanthes arbor-tristis
TTTTTTTTTTTTTTTTTTTTGAATAACAAAAACTTTTGTAAAAGAACTTAGAGAATATTTGAACTAATAACAATTGAGTAGCATTCAAACCTTAACTACTTTGCCCATTATTATTATTATTATTATTATTATTATTATTATTATTATTATTATTATTATTTTGTTAGGTTTTTCGCTAATAATTTAAAATATCAAATTTGAAAGGTTAATTCTAAAACAAACTCTAATATATCTTCTTCATTCACCATCTCCGTCGTATATGTGTTAGTGAGTTTAATATTATTTGAATTTTTTTATATATTTTACAATTTTTGAATTATTTTTTATTTTTTAGGATTTTTAAAAATAGGGTGGGTAACAAGTATTTTTTACCTATCTGACTCGAACTACCCTACCCCATACCGGATTCAAATGGGTACGTCGTGGGTATGGGATGGGGTTGATACAAATGGGGTGAGGTACGGGGGAGACGTACCTGACCAAAACCCGCCCCAATGTTATTCTTACGGTTAAGTTTCCTTCTATTTTCAAATTAATTAAATTGTGATGTCTAAAAATTTTTCCCACCCTTTTGCACTTTTTAAATTCATTAAATTTTTTTTCTTTTCCTATTTTTCTTGGGTTCTTTATTTTGTTTTCCTATAAGGAGGATAGATGCCTAAAATTTTGTTCTTTTGCCATTTTGCACTTTCTTAATCCATCAAATTTTCTTCTTTTTCCTATTTTTTCGGTTTTTTTTTCTAAAAATGTTTTTGACTTGATTACTTATACCTATAAAAGAAGAATAATTGGCTAAAAATTTTTCCTATCATTTTGCAATTTCTAAATCCATCAATTTTATTTTCTTTTTCTTTTTCTTTTTCTTCTTCTTTTCCCTCTGTTTTTTGGGTTTTTTAAAATATAGTCATAATTTTTACATACGATGTCCGTTTTTAGTTTTACAATATATGTTTTTGGAGTAGCTCGACTAGACAAATTGCACCAGTTGCTTTGCTACCAATATGGATTTTGGACATTTGAATTCCTTCACTATGTTTTTTGTGTTTTTTCTATTTTATTTTGGGTCGACCTTTGTATTTTGCACATTTTTGCTAGTCTAGTTTTTTGTGGATTCGGTTGGACGATTAGGGCATCTATTTAAAAGCTTGGCTTCTTCTTTATTTGAGTAATTTTGCTAAATTTTCAATCCTGCCTAGCTTCAATTTTGATTGTTGATATTGCATGTATTGATAAGAGAATCTCAACCGACCATGACTACAATAGAACTGTTAGAAAATGAATATACATTTTCTTTCAATGAAATAGTTACAGCAAAGAGATATAGAAAGTTAAAAACTTAAACTCTTATATGAACATAAACTACGACTTTACCTATTAGACTGTGTTTTTCAAATTCTATTGGCGATCATTCTATTATTGGGAAGTTAATTGTTTCAATAATTGGATTAAAATATACTCAAATATATCGCATAGTATTGATTAATGGAGATCGGAAGAGCACACGTCTGACTCCAGTACTTTATCTCCATTATGGCTTTTGTTTCAATTTATGAATTTTTCGATTAATTTTTCTCTTTTTTGCAGTCAATCTGTTCTCTTCTTGATGGTACTTTGGTAAACTTGTTTTTAATTACTTTCAAATTTTTTTTCCCGTGCAACGCACGGGTGAAAGACTAGTACCTATTAATACCCACGGGTCAAAGACTAGTACCTATTAATAAATTTGGTGGTCGCAAACGCAAATCCCCACAAAAAAAAAGGAAGCTAATAGCAGCAGCTACCACATTGTAACGTGCCACCGTGTGACAGAAAAAAAATATAGAAACAAAAGTTAACAAACCACCACAACTTAGTACCAAGTGGTGTTTCACAAATCACTAGAAAACCCAATAAGTCACCATAAAATTTCATCTCAACACTCGGTGGTTCTAAAAAATACATGGTAAGAGTCAAGAAACGATATAATGATTGCATTCGAAACAATGCATTATATGAAGCGAAAGACTCAAGGAAAAATGGATTTGTGGCCATGAAACTGGATATAAGTAAAGCATATGACATGATTGAATGGAGCTTTATGGAACAGATAGAAGTCGTATGGGTTTTGTTTCAAAATGTATTGAGCTCATTATGATGTGTGTTTCATCTGTCCACTACCATATCTTGCAGGATGGGGAAGAGATTGGTCCTATTATTCCGGAGAGAGGCAATAGATAGGGGTGTCTTTTGTTGGGAATTAATGTAAATTCCCCGATTACGCCCGCAGGACCATTGTTCAAGGAATTTACATTAATTCCCAACAGTGGTATCAAAGCGTCAGGTTTTGTTCGAGGTGGAGCAGAGGAAAAATATGACATACGAAGTGGTGAAAATCAAGTTTGACTTGTTGTTAGAACAAGTTTGGAATTTCTTGATTTTGATTGGACGATTTAAAGCTTTCAAAGGAAAACCGTCCCTGTGTTCTAACAAAGTTGCTAGAACCACTATGAGCGATAGTGATTTGAAAGATTTAAATTTGAAGACTGGAACCAGGATGTGTCTCTATTTAGCCAGGAATGTTCTTGTAAATATTCATAGAATATTTGCTGTGAAGGAACTGGGCGTCAATTTGAAGAGGTGTATCCGGCAAGGGGTTTTTCAAATTTATTGCACCTGAAAAAATTGTTTAGTTCTTTACGAGTTGGTGCAGATACAAAAATTCTCAATGAGATCGTCTGGGGACTGGTGGTTGTTGCAACTTGTTGGTGTTGTAGACTAGCTGACCACGTGAGAAAACATTGTCCAGATGGAGCAGGTTCGACTACTGTTCGGATTTGGACAATCCGACTCTCTTGGTGTGAGAGCGGTGGATATGTGCTATGAAGTATGTGGGTATATCATCATGGTGTGTCGCTAAGTGCCATGGTAAAAGATGTGTGTTACTTCTAGCGGTTGTATTTATATACAACATTGGTTGGCGGTGATGCAAGGTGTGTGTTTGTAGTAATGTCGATGGCTGATGAACTCTCTGGAAAGCCAACGAGAGAGTTGCACCACAAATTTCAGCAGGTTTATTTCAACATTGAGCCGATGAAATGCTTGGAATTGTTGTTAATTCTAAGTGGTTATATATACTCATATGGTGGAGTATGAGACTGTCAAAGTGTGTCAAAGGCTTGCATGGTAATTTCTCAAGTATTGTGTACAAAACTGGAGAAGTTGAAGATTTTGGTTTACTTTGGCAAGGTGGAGATTGTTGGGTTTGTTGCCAAAAACAATCCAAAGTTGAAAAGGAAAAGGAAAGGGAAAAGAAGAAGAATCTTAGGAGGAAAAGGAATCCAAATCATAGAAGGATTGTATTGTCTTCGAAGGAAACGAAGCCTATAAATAGAGATATTTTCTTCTTCTTTTATACACAAGTGGTACAAGTGAGTTGAGAGAAAAATTAGTGAGTCTAGCACCTTGAAGAGTTTTCTTGTAACTCTTCGTGGTTTGTTTGAAGGGTAGAAAATTAAGTGTGGTAAAACTCGGGGTGATTTTTCTTGGTGAAGTATTTTTTTTCTTCACAAGACTCTTCGTGGTTTGTTTGAAGGGTAGAAAATTAGGTGTGGTTTGTCAGAGAGTCTTGTGAAGAAAAATAGTAGTTTAGCATCTTGAGATTTCTTTAAGTCTTTGCGGGTTAGGCAAAGAGCAGAAATTGATAGATGCGGTAAAGCTTGATATATTTTTCTTATTGTACTTGGGGGATGGGTTTTGGCGAGTGAAAATTCTATATGGTTGTAGCGACTTTAATCATATAGTGGAAAGCTTTGACAGTCCGTTAAATTCGTCTTCGTCTTTTATTTTTCTTGTCTCAATTAAATTCCTTGAACAACGGTCCTGCAGGCGTAATTGGGGAATTTGCCTTAATTCCCAACATCCTCTATCCCCATACCTCTTTATCCTATACACGGAAGGACTCTCAAAGGCTTTGCAACAAAAAATAGACAGTGGACTTACTCAAGGGTGCAAAGTCCCCCGAAGTGCTCCAATTATATCATATTTCTTCTTTGCGGATGACAGTATATTTTTGTTTAGAGCCAACATGCAAGAAAGTGAGATTATTTGAGACCCTTTGATCGCATATGAGGAAGAATCCGGGTAAGCTATCAACTTCCAAAAATCCTCTCTTTGTTTTAGCTCCAATGTTCCCTCAGATAGAAAACAAGCTATATGTTCGTTGCTGAACATTGAGGCTGCTAGCGGGCATAATCAGTACCTCAGGTTACCTACAATAGTGGGTAGGAAAAAGAAGGAAGTCTTTTGGTTCATAAAAGATAGGATTCGACAAAGAATTCAATGACGGAAGGAAAAGTTTTTATCAAGGGCAGGAAAGGAGATACTGCTGAAAACTATTGCTCAAGCAGTTCCAAATTATGCTATGAGCGTCATTATGCTGCCTACTGAACTTCGTGCTGAGATGGAGAGACAGATGAATGCCTACTGGTGGGGAAGGGATAAATGAAACACTTAAGGTATTGCATGGATGAGCTGGGAGAAACTTTGTTACCCAAAATCAAGTGGTGGACTGGGATTCAAACACCTTCATGAAATGAATTTGTCACTCTTAGCAAAACAAGGATGGAGATTCATTACAGATCCTTGCTCACTGGTTTCGAGAGTTTTCAAGGCAAAGTATTTCCCAAACTCTTCATTTCTAGAAGCTCATATTGGCCATAACCAGAATTACATATGGCGTAGTGTTTTTGCAACGCAAAACATCATGAAACAACGGGCTCAAATTCGGGTTGGCAATGGAAGGAACCCTCGAGTTTGGTTTGATTCCTGGCTGTTGGATGTGCAAAATGGAAAAATATCTACCCATATGATTCCAAATGGTCACAGAATTATGGTCAATTAGTTGGTGAAAGGAGATGTATTACAATGGGACTTTGACGTCATAAAGGGCCTGTTTAATGACACAGACAAAGCTCTTATTTTGCACATTCCCCTTAGCAATCGGCCAGTAGCGGATCAGTTGATATGACATCTTGAAACAAAGGGTCATTACACAGTTCGAAGTTGATACAAACTTGCTTGTTGCTCGAGACAAAGTTTCCAACTTTCCTTGGCAGATAGATTATGGAGAATGATTTGGAGGCTTAACGTCCTGCCAAAGGTTAAGAATTTAATGTGGAGGGCAGCATCGAATGTACTTCCTATAGCTGATTTACTTCGCACAAAAGGGGTAAGCATTGAAACTCATCGTCCTTTGTGCTTGGAAGCTGACGAATCAGTTATGCATTGCATGGTTGAATGTGATTTTGCAAAGAAAGTTTGGAGTGCTTCACCTGTGGGTCTTCATAGCAGTACTAAGGGTTTGCTTTAAGGGTTGGCTGTCCACTTTGGTTGCTAAATATGACCAAGAAGAGATTGAATATGTGGCTATGATATGTTGGGCTTTATGTTTCAATCGAAACGAATTTGTATGGCAGGCAAAATCGCTTATAGACTCAAAGGTGGTCTCCCTTGCTGTGATGATGCTTAATCAATGTAAGGAAGTGCGAACCCCCTCATTACCGGCTGCTGAATTATGGTCCAACTACTTGGAAGAAGCCTCCAGACGGGTATATCAAATTGAATGTGGATGCGGCTACGTTCTCCCTCAAGAATCAGATAGGGGTTGGAATGATCCTGAGAGACAGCAATGGTTCGTTTCTAGAGGCGAGGACAATCCAGCCGGTTTGAGGGTTGTTTTGAGGCAAAGACAGTAGAAGCCATTGGTGTTTGTGAGGTTCTCAAATGGATAAAAGATGCAAACATGCAACTGGCGATTGTAGAGATGGATGCACAGGTTGTGTTCCATGCATTAAAAAACAATGATCCCGATTCTTCTCATATTAGGCTTATCATTGAAGATTACAAAAATCTCGCATTGGAAATAGATGGATTAGAATTTTCTAGGGTTAGGAGATTTGCGCATCAAGCTGCTCATAGCTTAGTTAGGGTGTTTGTTCTATGACAAATCCTAGATATTAGAATTATTTTCCTTCCAATTTTATTTCTGATGTAATTCATGCTGAGAATAGTAATGACTAATGAATAAGTGTTTTGTTCTCAAAAAACAAAAAGAAAAAAAAAAATTGAGTAAGTATGCTATTATTGTCCTCCTTATATCAAAAAAAGAGAGGGAAAAAAAGCATCTCACCGCCTCCATTGATAGAGGTGAATTTGATCAAGCGTCAGACGTTTAGCACACTAGACATCTAACGGTGCTACGAGATCGGAAGAACGCAGGACTATTGATAGAGAAGTTGAAACTACAAGAAACAGGAGCTATAGCGGCAACATTTTGCGAGGACATCAAATGTCGTTGCTATAGCACTGGCTATAGCGGTGATATTGAGTCACCACAGTTGTCTTCACCCTATAGCGGCGACACCATAATTTCGTCACTGTAGGTTATGTCTACAGGGATGACTAGTCATATCACCAATGTATATTATTATCTATAGCGACGACACATAAAAGTTGTCGCCATACGATTGGCAGGAAGATTTCCCACCTTTGTTTTTGTATTTTACCCACGACAAGTCGTTATAGGCAATATATTTGTCTATTGTTGTAATAATTTATATAATATATATTATAAATGCAAAATATTAATTGAAAGTTAAGCTAGTTCAATTGGTGAAGTGCCTTGTATGTGGGCATGGGTTCGACTCCTAAGACTTGCAAAAAATGTGTTCAATTAAATTTGGACAGCAATGGGTCGGGTTACGTAGCGGGTCTAGTTGGGCTAGGTCGATGATGGTTGGTCGGTAAAATTTAATGACCAAAAACTATAAAATTTATAGCGGCGACATTCAAGCTGTCGCTATACATGTCGCTGTAATAGCTAGAAATGTCATCACTATTAGTCTATTAGTGCGGGTCTATGCTAACGACCTTGTCGCCACAAAAAACCGTCATAATAGGTCTGTAGCGACGATATTTTGGCCTACCGCGGGGACAAGTAAGGCGACATTTGTTGTAGTATAAAGAGTTGGAGAAAAATATAAGGGAAGTGGGATTGTGTGTGAGAGGCCAGATACAGGTTGAGTACTCGATCTAAAATTCAGTTGGCGGCCATAAAAGTAAGAGATAGAGAACCAACATATTCGCTTAACTGTCTTCCAACCCATTTGCAATAGATGACCAACTTTTTTGTCAATAATTATATTCCTAAATTTTAACTTGATAGCAATTAGATTATTTAACGATAATTGCCAATAATTGGATAATGAACTTTAATTTAACGAGAGAAATATTTGCTACGTCGTCACTGTATTAAAATCCAAGATGAAAAGAAACCTAAATCACAAATGATGACATGTCACTTCTAGAGACACATGGTTCTCTTAAATAAGAAAAATAACATACTTAATTGGTCTTCTTATATTGTTTGTCTCTGGACCTTCAAATCCTTCAAATTCACTACTTACAATTAAACAATCAATCCATAATAACAAACTAATTTTTTTTAGAAAGGATAACAAATTAATTAATCCATGTCACTTATTCAAGTTAAAAACACGTATCTACAAAATTACTCGTTTTGCAATGTTTTATATCTTCTACATTCCCATAATTAGTACATTCTTCATTTTCCAACAGTAACCCCAAACCCCCACCCCAAAACAAAAAATCGTCTTTTCAGACGGGAATGATCATTGCCCATACTCAGTAGCTAGGTTAATATGTATCCACAACCAATAATGAGCAGACACGTATATATGGTATAAAAAGTTCGAAACTAAAAGATCTCATTGCCCTGTGTTAGCCACAATTCAAAGTGGATTTAATACCATCTGCTCACCATGAGACGTCATGTATTTCTTATTTATTCATTGATGAAAAGGCACCAATTAGTTTTATCAACTTACATAAAGTCCAAAATAAGGTGGTTTTTTGTTAAGTATATATGAACCTAATTCAAAGGTTCATTTCACCTTTATTTCGGCGGGCTTTGCTTTTGCTTCTCAATCAATTCAATTCTTTAACCAAAAAAACCATTCTTTTTCTCCATTTCCGTTTTCCAATCCCATTATAAATATTTCATTTAAACTGCTTCAATTCCTCACTACTATTCAAATTCCCATCTCTCTATCTAACTCCCTCACATTATAATCATTATTAAAATTTACAAATGGCAAAAATCATTCACATTTTCTTCATCTTGTTAAATCCATTCTTGGCCTTTGGAGTTACATACAATGTGTTAAACTTTGGAGCAAAATCCGACGGGGTGACCGACTCGACTCCGGCTTTCTTGAAAGCATGGGATTCAGCTTGTAACTCCCAAGTTGCAGCCACAATCTTTGCACCTCCAGCCGGAAAGTACTTGCTTAAGGGTGCCAAATTTAGAGGGCCATGCAAGAACAAAGCCATAAACATTCATATTGCTACCACTTTAGTGGCTCCTTTGGATTATAATGTGATTGGAAATAATGTAATTGGCTTTTGTTTGAGTGGGTCGATGGGGTCTCGATTCATGGTGGGATTCTTGATGGCCAAGGCCATGGCTTGTGGGCTTGCAAGAAATCGGGCAAGAATTGCCCGAGTGGCGGAACGGTATGTATAATTAATTCTAGTACTTCTCTTATCTCGACCGATATTATACTTCTAGATATATAGCTCTAAACAAGTTTCTTTTGGGTAGTAACGTCGTAAATGGCTCGATCTCGATCGAATCTACCTATGAATTAAGATCCAAGCTTCAAAGATTCATATATACATCATGAATGATTTCTATTTCTCAAGGGAAAGATTAATTTTATCAGATATGGGATATTTGAGGTTAATTGTTAAGAGTAACTGCTTTACTGAAAACCTCCGTGCTAGTGACGAAGTGGTGAAGAAACGGTTACATAATGCATGGTTAGAATTCTGATTTATATAGGGTCATGGTAATTCATATAGTAATTAATGGTAATTCTTAGAATACAATAATTTCTAGTTACTTCAATTTGAATGCATTAAAGTAATCTTTTTCTGGTGAATGTTACATATCATGCAATTATAATCCAATTTGTTAATTATTTTGTATATTTTATTAGACATTGGGGATTTCCAACTCAAAAAATGTGGAAATCGTTGGATTGACATCTCTAAATAGCCAAATGTTCCACATTGTAATCAATGGATGCCACAACGTGAAGATGCAAGGAGTGAAGGTTGCGGCCCCTAGAGATAGCCCGAATACTGATGGTATACACGTGCAACTCTCGACCGACGTAACTATTTTAAACTCTGAAATTGGCACCGGCGATGATTGTGTTTCAATAGGGCCAGGAACATCAAGTTTGTTCATCCAAAGTGTCGCTTGTAGCCCTGGCCATGGCATCAGGTATTTCCATTCATGACTCACATATACGTCTCAGTTTTATATCTATTTTACATATATCATTATAAACCTCGTGTAGGGGAGTTTTTGGTAGAATCGTTGCACAACCATGAGGAGAGGCCAACTCGCAAGGGTGGCACATCCATATTCAAAGAGCTGAGTCCACTTCTGGTCTCCTCATTGGATATAAGATAGCCAATCACCCTATTAAAGACTTTCTATCTAGACGACTCTGAACCTATTATTTTCAGTATTATATATTGTTAATCGTCTAATGCGTTGAGTACATATGGCAGCATTGGGAGCCTAGGCAAGGATTATAAAGAAGCTGGTGTACAAAATGTGGTAGTGAGAAATGTTACATTTAAGAAGACACAAAATGGGTTAAGGATAAAGACATGGGGAAGACCAAGCACTGGATTTATAAAGGGTGTCCTATTCGAGCATGCAGTCATGGACAACGTGGAAAATCCCATCATAATTGACCAAAATTACTGCCCACATAACAAGAACTGCCCGGGAAAGGTATATACCTTTTTTTTTTTTTTGAATTAGAAAATATGTAGTCGAAGTGACTTTCGACTAGTTGACTATCATTTTAGTAGAATTTAAATTGGAGTAAAGTGTGGTACATAAATATATGTGTTTTTTTCCTTTGTCCAAGAATTAACTCTTTGTATGTGTATTTTTGTCAGATTTCGGGTGTGAAAATCAGTGATATAACATACAAAGACATACAAGGCACATCGGCAACTCAAGTGGCAGTGAAGTTTGATTGTAGCAAGATGAACCCATGTCAAAGAATAAAGCTAGAAGATGTAAAACTAACTTACAATAACAAACCGGCTCGAGCGTTGTGCGCTAACGCAGTTGGAACAACTTCCCGTTCGATCGAGGCCACCAGCTGTTTATACCAATTATGAGGTTTAGTTAGCTATTGGATTAGACAGCACTAAACAATCACGTCCCATAAATCTTTTAGGATTTAGGGACTTTTCTTAAGCATGTGGTACTGGTGTCCTCTCTTTGATTTTTATTTGGTGTTGCTGGTTAGTGTGTGGTTTGGCATAAAACCCATTTAATGGCATGTATTGGTTCCACAAACAACTGCATCAACGACGAATATCGGTTCATCAAGAATTTTTTTGCAACACAAACATAGAATTAGATCAATTTTGCTAATTATATCACGTTAAAATGCTGTTCTAAAAGCAATATCACACATTTCAGGGATACATCTTAGATCACCTAGTCAGTCCAGTCAAACGTTATTTTTATTTACACATTTCATAAGACTATTAAGTAATTAATTAAGTATAATAACAACTTGCTACTTTCAAAAAAATTACAATGACAACTTGCAATTACATACTATGCAATCTACTTACCAAATTATATAAGTACGGGAGAAATGCAAATATGGCAAAAAGAAGAGTGAAAATGTCATTTATTCATAAAAGATTACGGTAATAGCAATTTTTGCACTTAAAAAATAAGTAAGGGAAAAAAATTCTATTTTTCTTTTAAAAAAAATCCTATCTTCAACCCACGTTAACCGGTCGGCACGGCTCCATCAATGTTATCGTTACTTGGTGCCACCAGCGCGATATTCACAAAAAATAACCACCATTGTTACAATACTACTCCACTATATATATATCACGCAAAAAATTAATTCAATACATACGCGAAGAAGATGATTGTAGAAATGATGGATTAGATGGTGGTTGTGGAGATGGCTAGTGATGGTGGAGTAGAAGGGAGATGAAGGGAGAATGGGAGATGGCTAGTGAAGTAGTGATTGGGATATTTTTGTCCCTTCTCATTGAATTCTCACTCTTTATTAAAATTTAATTATAAGCTATGAAAACTTATCATCCGTATAGGTGTTAGAAATTTTTTGCTCGAAGACTCTTGCGATCCTTAGACATCTGAAGCAATGCAAATTAATGCTTGAAATAATATTGTTGTGTATTCATCCAAGAAAGAACTTATATTTAACATTGGATGTCTGGTATTTTAGCAATATCAGAGAGTGATGTGCCATTAGAGTATTAGTGATGTGGCACATTTAACTGAAACTTGACTTGTTGCACTGGAGTTTTATGGTTTCAAGGAATGGGCAATCTTACATTCATCAAGGAGTTTTATGGTTTCAAGTTTGAGAATTCATCAATATACTTGCAGGGTATTGTGAATCAAATTAGGAATTAGACTTAGATTAGAAATTAATATTTTAATTACCTTTCCACTATAGTTACGATTCCTTTTATATAGTTTTTGGGTAAATTCCCCTAAAGGTTTCCCAACTTTTGCACCTTAAGTCGCCTGGGTCTTTAATCCCCCCTTCCCCGGCCCAAAATTTCATCTCCGACAGAAAAAGAGGAGGGGAGATGAAGCTGCTGGAAATGGCAGTGAAGGAGAGGGGGAGTCTCCCACTTTTAGTTTCATTTTTTTCTTCCTTTTTTATTTTT
>CAVNYN010258607.1:0-62816 GCA_963692815.1 Nyctanthes arbor-tristis
CTGCCATTTCCGGCAACAAAATGGGGGGTGGGATTCACCCCCCTTTTTGGCCGCCGGAATGAACCATTCCGGCGGCCGGCCGCCGACAAAGGGACACGTGGGGTGGGGTGTGCTCTTCCGATCTTTTTATTATTTTTAAACATTTTAAAAAAAAGTTTAAAATGTTTATGGGGGGTATAATCGTTTTTTTTCAAAAAAAATTGGCCGAATAGTAGCAATAGGGACGATTTGTGCGCATTTTTGAAAGGTTGAGGGCCGTGGTGTGTCTTAAAAAAAGTTAGGGACGAAACTGATTCTTAACCTAAAGGTTGGGAACGATTTATGAAATTAACCCTTAAAACTATCAATTTTAAATTCTAATAATTAAATAAAAGTAAATTAGAAATACAGATTGCTAAATATATATTTCTAATACAATTCTCAATCCACATAAACTAATAACATAAACTATATTATTGAGACGGAAGGAGTATTTCCCTTTTCGCGGGGCGGGGTGGCGTTTGGATTGAAAAATGAAGGCTCTGGACGAGTAGCTGGTCAAGTTGAAACCAATTCAGCTTCTTTTCGCCAATCTCTAAAATTTGACATCAAATTAATATCTACGATCAAATTGACTCTATGTAAGAAATTTATATATATCATTTCAGAACTTAAATAAAATAATTTAAAAGAGTGACATAATAATAATAATAATAATAATAATAATAATAATAATAATAATAATAATAATAATAATAATAATAATAATAATTTACCTTAATCTTTGAAGCAATTTTACGATGTTAGAATTTGATATTACTTGTTAGTCCATATACTATAGGTCACATTGACATATTATATTCGATACTCATTTCATTTTTTTCCTAATTTGTAATTATCAAAAAAAGAAACACTGCAATGCAATATTCTCCAAAGAGTAACTCTATAATCTATATGGCATTATTGGTGCTTAATACCCGCCCGTGTAATATTAAATAATGATAAATTAAGCTTATCACGATTACATATCCTCCAACTCACCATCATATATATAATAATGCCACACATATTGCGATATACAAGGCACCGGTGCTCAACACCACTTATACCAAATAGCATTGTTCTTTTCCAAAAAATAGAAATACATGAGGCAGCAAAATGAGTTTCACACGCTCTTACCATGTGAAAGATAGAGATAAAGAGACATCTTAATCGTTAGTTGCAGGTACCTAAAGTATTCCAAGAAACATAATACCATGTTTTAGCGGGCATATAACGTAAAAATAAGTTGTACTAGTTTAAAAATATCAATATAAAAAACTCTTTCTTATAAAAAACGATAGACTTAGCAAGATCCTATTTTTCAGCACATTATCACTTGATAACTAACTATCACATAATAATTATGCATAAGTGAGTTTATTAATGCATTGATACAAGCGGAGCAATCACTACTATACACTTCATGGCATTTTCAATAAATTTTAAAGAATGATGGTAAATAACAAGTTTTGAAACTCTCGCACATCTTAGAGATAAATTTCAAATATAACAATATATAGAATAATCATTCACCAGTTCATTTACTTACGTTCGAAATAATAAGTCCAAATATTTGTATTACAAAGTCACATTGCAAAATGTCAAAGTCACAAACCACATCAAATTATGGAGAGAATTATGAACTGTGAGACTTATCAATAAAAATCACTAAGAGAGGCTTTGGGGTGAAGTGCTGAGTCATGGCAGGGTTTGCATTGTATCTCAGCATTACAGAGTGGCTTCATGGTCACTAAACTCTTCAGTTAAATATTTGCCCATTTGGGTTCAAATGACAACTTCAAAAGAGTTCCTTTCTTAGTTCAAAAATTGTTAATGCTCAATTAATAAATATTTAAAATAAAATAGATTCACTTACTACCTTTCTTCACTTCAACGAGTTCTTCTAAGGGGCACACATAGTGAGAGCTCTGCTAACCAGCACAAGTACCCTCAAATATTGCCATTTTCTTCGGCTGGTATTACAAAGACAGAATCTACTGTTGGGGCTGAAAAGCTGAAACAATGCTACACCAAGGCTGGCAGAAATATAACACAGAATTCTATCCAAGTAAACCACGACTGTAATGAGTAAGCAGGTCAGCTAGCAGTAGGTATTCCTACATAGGGTCCAACCGCTTTCCCGTATCACATAGGAACATTTTCTGAATTCTTCAAGAATTGTTCCCGGTGCGATGTGTAATTCACAGGACATGCATTGCATGCTTAATCATAGTGTAAGCAAAACAACACGATACCCCAACGCAAAATGTGAACAAAAGAGAGACATGTTTCTGTAAAGTTCAGAAACAAAGATAAAAAGCTATCTGATTAAGTCCGAATATGCATCTCACATAGCTGTATCTGATGTGAAGATCACATAGGGTACCTACGAACACTTAATTGACATAGCTTTCAAGAAGAAGGCCAGTAAGTTTGACAGACAGGATTTTTTTAAGGGCTTTAAATATTAATGCATCCCTAGCAGAAATTATATGTACAAGCTAAATACTTATTGAATAGATAATGCAACTTACCATTCCTCATCATGTGTTGTGCCACTTTATGCGATATTAAATTGTATGTCCATTTAATGGATAAGACGGCGTCAAGTTAGTTTAAGGCCTACTGTTAAATGCCACGTCAATGATGATCATCACAAAATGATTGAGAAAATTACTTACAAAGCCAATTCTGTAGCAACTGAAATAGAACATATTTACTCAATACTACAAGTATTTAATTGAAGATTTATTGCTGAAATCAGTGTCATCATCCAATATTGTTCCATTAAACACCAACTCTTGTGCATGATAACATGCACATCGAGTCAATAAAGAGAGAGAACCCACAAAGAGAGAAGACGAAAAGCGCTAATGACTAAAATCTCATGACAAGACAGGAAATTAAAATTGTTCGCGTACTCAAAGGCTTTTTTTTTTTTTTTTTTTTTTTTTTTTTTTTTTTTGGTTTTTGGGTGGCCGGGAGTGCGGGTTGGTTATTCTTCAATCTTCATCAATCTCATTCAATTGGTTAGCAAACAGTATATTAACCAGGAAATTTTGATCTGTCCACAGTTAGATCAAAACAAAGGATAAAAGAGAAATCTAACAGCTGAAAAATAAAATCTAAGTTCAATGCCTAACTTTGTCCTATTTTCTATGTCAGAATTATCTTTTGTGTGTCTCTTTTTGATTTGTGACATTACATATGCCTTTATGAAATACTGACTACAACAAGAATAAGTTCCAAGTTTTTCTATTAAGACAATAAAAATAAGAACCTCCTTTTCAGCCACGAATATCATTGATAGCAGACCGCAATAGGTGATCTCCAACAACTGATCTTAATTTTGTCATAAAAACATCCTTCCCCAACTTCCCTTCCTGTAGTACAATTAGCAGTAAAAATCAATATGCCGAATCTCCTAAGCCATTTCCTTATTCTCATATAACTTGTTGTTTATTAGATAATAATAAAACATACAGTGTATAACTGAAATAACTACTTACCTTATATGAGCCGCACAACATTTGCAATTCTTGAATTTTAGAAAGAGGTAGAGAACTTTTCAGTTTGGAAAATAACTTGACAATCAAGGAATTCGAATCATGAGGAACCCAATTCACATTTGCTGTGCCATCTACTTGATCTGATAGATAAAGAACATAACATTCATGTCAAAGGTTGCTCAACTGCTATTGAAGTGATAAATGCAAATAGACCAGATTTACCTGACATGTTTAGAGGACGATAGCTGACGATACACTCTGGAAGAATGTGGGTATTCATGTTGGCAAGATCACACAGATACCAAAGCGGAGTCTACAGATCATCAACTCCAGAATCATATTCCAAGCTTGAAGGGTGAGACTGTTGAGACCCTGATTCAACCTTCTCGCATTTTCCCAATATTACACGACAAAGAATAATATGCTTCTCACCGTTATCTTCCATCTCGGACAACATTGCACTGGTTTGAGTTTTTGAAACCAATAAGTAATCCCAACAAAGAAATGCATATATCCAAATTAGACATAAAGAAACGCAGATTATTGCACACAATTAAACATTTTAAAACAAATCAATATAACAACTAACAAGAATTCCCAATGCAAACATCTAAGAAAGAAATATATAATTAATCAACCATATTCCACATATAACCGACCTATTGTGGGGTGATCTTATAGGAGACAAGTATATCCCATTGCCATGACCTCCAGGACCAGGAGCTTTTGCACGCATACCAAACCCATGTTTTAAAATGCTCTCAACGCCCTTTGCCGAGGTTCCAAACCATGCAAAAACTGTGCTACTATCCCCCCTTGCCATTTTTGTGATCTCCATCTGCTTCAGAAACATTGCATGACGTGCTTCATCCAATGGACTGTTCCTCAGACACTGATGAATCGAGGTAATTCTAGCATTCTGATTCACCATCTTTAACCCTGACAGAAGCAGTTTTTTCACTACGGAATATCCCTTTTCCTCGCCTCTTAACACCTTCACACTCGGCCACCTGGCTGATTGAAATTCTTTTCCAATTGTTTGCTGCCTTTTTGCATCATTAAAATTGGGTGAGGACCCCTCAGATTTTTCCTTTTCCACACTTTCGGAGCACTCTCTCTTCCTCTTGCCCAAAATTTCCAACTTACTCGAATCCAAAGCATCCAAATTCTCAGATTCTCCTAAATCCTCACCAATTCTTATCTCAATTTCAATTTTAACACCATCTCCATTGCAATCCTCCTCAGCATTCTCATTATTCCGATCACCATCAATAAAAATCACTGGAAAAAAACACTTACCGTTAACATCAATCCAGGAAATAGACCGTTGATTCCCAGTGGCCAAGTCAAGTTCCACCATCCTATAGAAATCAAAAAAAGACTCACACCCATGAATTCTCACCTCAACCACCGGCTTGCCTTCCACGAAACCTAATTTCAACAGCTCCACAACTTCTTCCGAGTAATCAACCCAGGACCCATTCTGATAGTACATAAATCGGGCCGGCTGCGTGCTCCGCTTAAAATTGGAATAGTTCTCGATCAACATCCGAGCGCGATCTCAAAGGGAAGCCGGCGACCTCGAGGTCGGTGACCGTTTAGGAACCCTTAATTTGATCAATTTCTTTTCTCGAGGCCTCGTCATCATCAAAGAAGCAGAACGGGATATGGTATTCATGGCTGAAATGTACAAGTTGAGAAGCTCCGCGTACAAGTAAGATCGATGCGCTTGTGCAAGAACTTCTGAAAAGCCCGATAATTTTGTCGCCGTTGAATATATAGACAGATGGAAACGAAGACGGAGACATAGTTAAAAGACGAAAACACCCCTTCCTTGAAGTCGGTATGTGAGAAAACAAGGGTGTATTTGGCATTTCAGGCATGAACGGTAGCTTTACGTTAAGGTTAAACTTTTATGGGTTTTAACGGTTTAAAGTCACTGGCGGCTTTTATGGGCCGAATTTAATCGGATTTCTTCGGCCCAAAGAAAAAGAATCATAGACCACGTAATGAGAGAACGTTCACAGGATTTGTTTTTCTTGATTTAAAAAGTCTACTTTTGACTTTCTTTTTAGGTACCGTCTTTATTCTTGTTCGATAACCTCACGTCCAAGTTAGGTTAGTTTACTTGCATAATATCTCGTCTGCAATACCTACATCGGATTTTCCCTATTTGTTTTTCTGAAAAATCAAAACTAAAACCTAACAAGATTATAGTTCATGTTTTTGAAAATCTTATCTTATTTTATCTTATCTTATCTTGTATGTATGTATATATATATTATTATATATTATATTATATATATTATAAAATAGGATAGTGATTATATACAAATTTTTCCACTAAAACCACTATCCTATTTATGTATATCTCTTTTTTAATTACTTTATTTTAATAATAATATATATACGCATTTCCAACTAATTAAAAGTTTCAAATTAAATCTCTATCTTTTATATATATATTTTTATTTTATACATATATATAGAATATCTATCTATATATTCTTAATTTGAGACTAGCTTGAGCTACAAATGTATCGCAGTTTTCCCTCCAAAAATACTTTTCTGGGGGATAATGTGGACATTTTACATCCTTTGGTCATCCATGCAGTTTATCTGATTATTTTCTTTTTTTTTTAAGAAAAAATCCAATAATACTTATCTAGATTTTTTCCTCTTTCCTTATCTGATTGTCTTTCCTCTTTACCAAATTTTATTTTTTTTCTTTATCTGGCGGCTTCTTACTTTGGGAATTAGGGTTTTGTTCCCTTTAATTTCGTTTCAATCTTTTTGATTCCCTCTCTTATCTTCGTTTGAAATATAATATTTATCTCTCTCCGATTCTCTCTTTTATCTCTATAAACTAATTTCCTTATATATATATTCGATATTATATCAGTTAACAAGTTTTTTATTTATAATTCAAAAGTATTTTTAATTTATATACATTATCTAGGAAGTATTTCCTAATTTGGATTAGATTATTTTCTTTTTAGTTGATGTGTTAATTTTTAATTATTTTTATATGCTTTTCTATCGAGTCGTTATCAGGTTACTTCTTTTGTATATAATCAGTATGGATAAATATAGTTTAATTAACGTTTCATAGTTTATAAAATTCTCACTACAGTATAGTCATATAGAAAAATAAAATATTTGATTTATCGAGGTCTAAGAATGACATTGAGCTGGGTTGAGGTATGCTATACCTGTTACCCCTACCCATAAATATTTTTTTTTTGTCTTATCCCCTACCCATCCCCACTTAAATGGGGTATGGGTCCGTGTGGGTAATTACCAGTTCATTGGCTTATTTATAATCTATATATTTTCATTTTCATTTTTTTATTTAATGAACAATATTATAAACACGGGGTGCCCGTAAAATGGAATTATGATTGCGATTAAAATTACTAAGTTTTCTTGATAAGTTTCATTACTTTTTTACTTTTCAAACCATTAGCATTTTTGGTAAAATTTTTTGTTTTTTTACAAGAATCACCAACCTAATTACTTGTTTAGTCTGGCATTCGATGTCTTAATAAGGTTGGGTACCCCGTGGGTATCCGGTTTAACGGGTTTTTTTACTATCCTACCGAGTTCACTTAATAGCATTACATACCGAATAAAATATAATAAATATTAGATAACAATAAGATAATCGGTATGACTAAGCATGCATTACTTAACGTTGCGTACTAATGTTAAATATATAATTTGATTTTGTATCTTCACAAGTGTAAATCTAGTATGTAATTATAATATATTATAATATATTATAACATGTTGTAAACTCCAAGTCTCTATTACTTGCATACCAAGTTTAGTTAGACAATCCTCTTGTGTGTATATATAAATAGTCATTATATGTTGTGGATTGAATACAAGAATTTCATGGCTTTTCTTTCCAACTTTTCTCAATCTTTTATTGCTTACTTTTTAGTTTATAATAGGTTATCAGCATGACACACTCTTAAGCCTTTTTACTTCCACTGATTCTTTTGAAGAACTTTCAAAAATTTGGTTATTTCTAATCTAATTTTCTTCATTTGGTTCTGATGGATGAATCCAACTTTTATTCGTTCTTATTTTGCAAGTTATGAACCAACGTTGAAAATTATTCTATGTTCATTCCATGAAGGGGCAGTCAGATATTACTATTCATGACTCTAATGTTTTCTTTTTCAAAACCAATTCTGACCTCATTGTTTCTTTTAATTACTTGATGTCAAAGATCATTACTATGGATGATAATTGTCATTTTTCTAACCCGAGTAGTTTTAATATTTAATCAATCTTTTATTCTTCTAGTTTTGTCAAAAAAATTTATGAATGCACAGATTTGAAAAAAAAATTTCGTTTCATTTGGGATCCTTTTCCAATAGATAGATCGATTTCAATTTGATCTGTGAAATAATTTACCAATTTAATGGTAAGATTGTTTCCATGATTATAGAATTTTCAAGAAAACTTTAGACTTATCAAATTAGAAAGAATTTATGCAATTAGATAACAATTTTTATTTTTACAATTGAGGATGGATTTTTGGTTTCCAATTTTTGTTTTTGTCATGATTGATAATGATTAATTTGTTCACAATATGAAAGAGGATCATGAATCTTTTTCTTGATTGATTCTCTTTCTTGAGATACTTGTGGTGGCCAATTATGTAATGAATGGGAATATGGAAATCACTATTTGTTTTGCTTTTATCTTTATCATTCCAACTTACTGGATTTCCACCCGTACAAGCTCTAAAAGAATTTCATACATTAAATATAATATAATTGTGTTTGCCAGGTTTAATGTCATAAAGAAACTAAAAAACATAACCTGCATGGAATTAATATGCATCTTACGTTTGCAAGAAGTATGCAATCGATTCTTTATTTTGATGACATAATTTTAAATTCTTGTTATTAGTCCATGGCCATCTCGTTGAACCAATAATCTTTTTATTAATTATTATTTTTTATTTTATTTAAAGACACTAAAACCTGATAGTATAATTCTATATTAGTTTCACACCCGTGCATTTACGGACATACTATGCTTCACACCCGTGCATTTCACAGATATATTATGTTGATTGAAAGGAAAATATTAAATTATATGATTAAAAGGAAAAATATAATAATAATATTGAAATCTAAGTTGATTTATTATCTATTTTCATGTAATTCAAATCTATTAGACAACTATGAGATATATCTAACCAAACTATAATATGTAGATAAAGTTCCAAAATAAAAATATTATTTTAAATAATTAAAAGGAAAAGTATAACAATAAGGAAAAGTATAATAATAATATAATAACACCAGCAAATTGGTTTTCGAAAGAAACCAGACAATAAGTGGGAAAATTATTTCTAATTGTATCCAACAATTAATTGAGACCATCAAACTGTCTTTATATATATAGATTAGTTTCACATCCGTACATTTACGGACATATTATGCTGATTGAAAGGAAAATATTAAACTAAATGATTAAAAGGAAAAATATAATAATACGGAAAAATATAATAATAATATTGAAATTTAAATTGATATATTATCTATTTTCATGTAATTCAAATCTATTAGACAAATATGATATATATATCTAACCAAAATGTAATATGTAGATAGAGTCCCAAAATAAAAATATTAAATTAAATAATTAAAAGAAAAAGTATAACAATAAGGAAAAATATAATAATAGAATAATAACGTCAGCAAATTAGTTGTCTAAAGAAACCAGACAATAAACTGGAAAATTGCATTTAATTGGGCACAACAATCAATTGAGCCCACCAAACTGTCTTTATATATATAGATTGTAGACTACTATGAATCCATGCATTGTAACTAATACATTGTTTATTGGATGTAGTCTTGAACGTGTGATTTTTTCTCATATAGTCTAGTTAATTTAATATTTATAGGGATTTACTTTCTTACTACATCAATAATATTGAAGATTATTAACATATTATGTATGATCCATTTTGATTCTTGAAGAATTTCAATTATATCTTATTAAATATTCTAGAACAATATGATTGACTTTGACATAAGATTTGTTAATAACAACATGAAGAAACATAATTTGTATCCTAGAATATTCTTAAAGACTATTTACAAAAGCGTTTTGTTGTGTTCTCGAATAAAACCACAATTTGTCTCATATTAAAATTATTCCAATAGAATATAATTTGCTCTTGAAAAGTACAATTTTATGAGATTTATTATTAATTATAATTTCCTGAAGAAACCATGACAATGATATTCGATATTCTAGAAGAATATCTTATTATTCGCTCATAGAGAATCATAATTTTGTATTTCTATCTTTTATTATTTATGTTACGTTACATTTTCTGTTTTTGCAATTTACACTAGCTGTACTTGTTTATTTATTGTTATTGTGCATATAATAATAAGTTAGATCAAATAAGTTGTTGCTCCGAAGTAGCACAACTGGTTGTAATATTCTGAAGAATGTTACATGCTCCTGGAAAGCATTCTATACTAGATTTAATTTATTTGGTAATTCAGTATCTATGAAGAAAATTAATCCATTGTTCCTAAAGCAACAATAGCCTGAATTAATTCTAAAAGTATAATTTATTATGCTCCTAAAGTAGCATATGTCTCAACGATTATAGATATGGGTAATATTTGAAATAATACTCATCCCTGAAGAAGAGTATAAAAATTCATGTCCTAGTGACATTGAATTTATGCAGTTACATATGGATATATTACTAAACTTAAATTTGTTGCACATGACACATTAACAAGAATTATTAGTCATGAGCTCTCGATGCTATCGTACATCTGATCTCAAGTTGTGGCGACCAAGAAAATTAAAATTCAATTTTATTACTTTAACTCGTGTCGCTATAGCTTCCTTGACTTTTCAAACTTTTCATATACTTATCTAGCCGAACTGAATTTTGTTATGGGAACGGAAAATTACATAACTTAATAATAAGTTTAAATTCAACCTAATTAATTCAAAACTTATTTAACTAAATTGCATTGAATTAATTTAAATAGACGAACCAACTTATATAACATTTCACCAATGACAATCGAACTTTCAAAGTTATATATCAAGATGTCAACTCCTAATTAGTTTCTATGTGCACCAAAACTTTAAAAAAAAAAAAGAAAGAAAAAGAAAATTCTTAGTCCCTAAAACCTTTCTTTCACCATACTATTTAAAGCCTCAAAACACTTCCATTTCACCTCCTAAACTCATTTCTCCCCATAGTAAGGTAAACCCTCCACCTTTCTCCATTTTCTTCTTCTCTTCTCTCTTTTTACATGTCATACTTCTCATATTCTTATTCTTCAAAAATCACCAACTAACAATGTTATACTTTCTTGGCAAGAAAAATATCTAGCTCCAAGCTACACATCAAGCTATATATCAAAAGCCAACAAGAACAAAGGTAAACAACTCTTCTCTTGTTATATGTTCATCCATTCTTTACCATGAAAACATTTCACATATACATTATACAATCAACACTTTTCCTCATAAACCATAAAAAAAAAAATGAAATCACAACCTCGGTCGACAAGAAAAAAACCCAAAAATGCGTCATCAACACCGTAAACTTGGTGTTTATGGCTTCTTCTCATTGCGAGGAACACGAATGTATAAATATTTTGGCCGGAAAGCGACCATACTAGCCGGAAAATAGTCAAAACCGTTGAGTACTTTCACCATAAACCACTACTATACCTTTTAAAACTTACATGGTTGGAAAGAAATCGCCGAGAGCTTTCTATTTCACCAAATTTTTGCTTCCAATCACCGGATTTTGGTCGGATTTGATTCTCATCTTTTCCCCTTGTTTGAAAACCCACCAACGTTCATCTTCTTCTTTCCATTGTGTAATACACCAAAAACATTATATCTAAGACAATATCCATTGGGTTTTGCATTTTTAGTCCCCAAAAGTTTTAAAAACGTATAAATAAGTAATAAATTAATGGTCAATTTAAGTCTTGGCCCCATGAATTCCCAAGACACTTAAGTTGACCCTAAAGTTGTTATATAAATCAAAGTTGGTCCCCAAACATTTTAAATAATTCATTTTGGCCCGCTAAACTGTCAAATTTTGCATAATTGGTCCCTAAACTTTTAATTATAATCCTTTTAATTTAATTTAAACTGACCCTCAAACTATCTAAACATATTAAATTAAAGTCCTGTAACTATTATAATTATTCAATTTAACCCCTAAAGAATTTAATTACTTTATAAATGTCCTAAAATCCTAAACTAATCAAATTAATTGTAAACTCTAATATTCATAAGTGATCAATTAAACCTTTAAACATTTTAAGATTCCAAAATCTTAACATTATAACTTTCATAAACATTCAATTAAGTCATTAAAGTTTAAGATTCTCCTTTCAATGATAATTCAAACATACTACATCACTTTAAACTTTCATTTGTTAGACGAGGGCGCTAGCTTTAAGTTTCAAGTTTAAGTAGTATCACAGCTCGTGCAACATTTCAAGCAAACTTTTTCAAGACTGTTAAGAACTTTTTCAAGACTGTTAAGATGGGGTTTAAATTATGCAAATTCTAGTTGATTGATCATGTCCTTTCCTTATGTGTTGATTATGGTTGTGACTTGAATACATGAAAATATTTCTCAGAGACCGTAAATTCGTCTGGGGTCAAAAGTAGGCCTTTGGGATATAGCCCACCGTGCAATTATGATTACTAGCACTAGTATATTGTCTGGGATCATAAATTGGTCTGGGGTCAAAAGTAGGCCTTTGGGATAGCCCACAATACAACTTTGAAAATTTTAAAGTTTAAAGATTAAAGTTTACAATTATGATTGCATATTGGGTTTGATATAGATTGATTGACTTACCCCACTAAGTATAATATTATTGTTATGCTTACCCAACTTTCTCTCCTTCCAGGTTGAGGGACTGGCTGCAGTCGAGAAGACGAACATGGTCAACTAAATATTTTGACTAAATGATTATGTATTGTCCTTTTTGCTAAATATTTTATCGGTATTATATTTTGACAAGTACTTTTGTCGACAACTATAAACATGTGTTTTGGCATTATGTAATTGAAATGATCATCATGTTTTCACACATATTCTATCCTTATTAGTTTATCTATTAAAAAAATTACTCGTTCAATTCAAAAATGAAAATGTGATTTTTAGTAGTGTTCCAAACTTTAAAAAATTGGGCTATTACAGCGTGGTATTAGAGCAAGGTTTACCTTTCCGTAGACTTGCTAAAATTTCTCAATTTTATATAGTTGAAATTTTAAAAGTTGAAATATTTAATAAGATTTTCTGCCTGCTCTCACCGCCTAGCGCCGACTCCAGAAAGGTAAAACATTTTAAAAGAATTTTATTGATTGAAGTTGAAAGATTATCTCTGGATATAATGATTTATGATATAACTGTATCTATGTGTATATGAATTTGCTAACGTGAAAAGTTATGAAAAACGTGATTTATTATTTTAGATGCAGTTTGAATGTTTTGGAAAGAAATATTGTATCCATATAGTTTAAATCTTTTGTGATATTATGTTGTATGATTGAGCATGTGATGCTAGGAATTAAATCTTTAGAAAATATTATTATTTTAGTCCTTGGAATTTAGCTAAAAGATGTAGAAGAGGAACAAATGGACTTTGTCTTTTCATAAATGGTAGGTGGAATGGCACGCGCTCTTAGGACGTGTAGAAAGACTTGTTCTTTGAAGCCTATCAGGGTCAGTAAGATGATATATGACAACTGGCACAACCCCTAGATCGAAGGTCATACTATAGGTCAGTATGCCCGAGAGTTAATGGTGGTATGGCTGGAGCTTCAGAGTATGGAATACTCTGTCACCCACTTCGAGGCCGCTAGACGCATCATTGCATTTTTGCCACCATATTGGCAGCAGGTGGCTGAGGTCTTATTCCAAGAGACAGTTATTGAGGAGCCTGGGCTACCTCCCACTATTGACTACTCGGCTTTCACCGCTTCTGCTGTCAGAGAGTGGGATAGGTTCGAGGCTCAGCACCCCGCGGTCCCTAATTGCGTAGAAATGTTTGTAACGACTGATGGTCCGCCACTTGACTCGGACTCTAAGATTGAACTCCTAGATGATGACGAGGTCCCTTCTAGCTCTCGCACCGCTGAGACAGCCCATTATATGAGGGCAAGGGCCGGCAAAGGGCCCAGCTATACGAGGGAGGATGATACCGACGACGAGTAGTGGCTTTAGGAGCTTGTAGGCTAACTAAGTATTAAACTGACATTAAGTAGGAACTTTTGTAACTCTGAGAGATGAACTCATATTGCAAACTTATTACCTATTTTGTTAAGACTCAGATGTAATGACGTTAATAACTTATATTGCACTTTTATGCTATGCCATGATATATTAATGTCTTTTGTTGATGCGTATTGTGAATGGTTCTATCAAGTGAATACTAAATTGAATGCATTTTTGGGAGTTAGGAAATGGTACATTCAGGACGCCTACGTGCCCAATTGGCTTCGCTTGAGAATGGGGATGCTGCCCTTTTGCAAGACTTGGTTAATGCCATTCAAGGGCTCAATCGAGGCCAGGGCACATCTACCCCACAAGATGCTTTCGACTCACTAAACCCGCCAAACCAGGTGAACCACAATGACAACAATAACACCGGCATGTTTATCGAGAAGTTTTGCCGATACAATCCACCGTCTTTCAATGGTAGAACTGGCGCCCTAGCTGCAGAAAAATGGCTTAGAGCATTGGAGCGGGTCTTCAAACACATTTCCTGCTCCCGAGTTTATGCTGGTAGAGGATGCTAGCCACTAGTGGGAATCTTACTTGCGCACGAGAACTGAAGCGCATCAACATGGGCTAACATGGGACATATTTAAGGAATTGGTCTTACAGAAGTACTTTCCCTAATCCCTCGGTGACGAAAAGGAAACAGAGTTCCTCCAGTTCAGACTAGGGAACTTATCATTAGTGGAATATGAAAGGAAGTTTGAACTGGTCTTTAGATTTGCAACTTACCTGGTCGATACAGACGAGAAGAATGCTAGGAGATTTGAAAAGGGTCTGCGACCAGAGATTGGTGGGATTATGGTCGCCCATACATTCACCACTTATACCCAAGTTCTAGAATGGGCACATGCTATCTCAGACCGTCTGAATCTGGGACAGGCTGTTCCAAAACCTACCAAACCCACTGGAAAGAGAAAGTGGGACAACCACCAAAAGGGAAAGGGTAAGTACCATAACAAGAAGGATAAGACTAAAGGCAGCTCTGAGATGAAGCCTAATCCTGATGCAACCAAGGAAAAGCCTCTATGCTCGAATTGTTGAAGCATCACTTTGGGGAGTGCCTGCGAGGGAAAGGTATATGCTATAATGCAAGAAGTCAGGCCATACTACTTTTGAGTGCTAAGAGGATAGGAGTACAGACGCATCAAAGAAGGGAAAGGCTAGCATTTTCTCCCTGACTCAGCAGGAGGCAGAGAAAAGCGAGGATGTGATAACAGATATCTTATCAATTTTTAATATACATGCTGTTGTTTTGATTGATTCTGGTGCTAGTAATTCATTCATCTCTACTAGTTTTCATGCTAAGACTGATAATACTTGTCAAATAGTAGATGAGGCTTTATATGTTAGTATGCCCTCAGGTGAAACTATTAGTATTAACGAGATATTTAAAGCCGTGAAATTAGAGATTGATGGAAAGAATATAGAGGCCGACTTGTACTTGATAAACATGAAAGATTTTGATATTATTCTAGGCATAGATTGACTTAGTAGTAATTATGCTACTATTAAATGCCGTGAGAGAGAAGTCCTCTTTCAGAAACTCAGAGAGTGTGAGTTTTCCTTTTTCGGGATAAGAGGCAAAACTGTAACACGTATTGTGTCAGTTATCAGGGCGCAGAAAATGTTGAAGAAAGGTACATGTCAGGGGTACCCAGTGAATATTGTGAGTACTCAGCCGCCTAAACTGATGGCAAGAGTGTACATGTCGTACGGGATTTTGTTGATATGTACCTTGAAGATTTACTGGGTATTCCACCAGATGAAGAGGTAGAATTTATCATTGACTTGATACCTGAAGCGGCACCTGTGTCTAAGGAACCATACAGAATGGCGCCGAAGGAGTTGCAAGAGCTAAAGGTGCAGATACAAGAGCTGTTAGACAAGAGATTTATTCGACCTAGTGTGTCACCCTGGGGAGCTCCAGTATTGTTTGTTAATAAGAAAGATGGCTTGATGAGGATGTATATTGATTACCGAGAACAAAATCATCTGACAGTTAAGAAAAAGTACCCTCTGCCCAGAATTGAGGACTTGTTTGATTAGTTGAAGGGTTTTTGTGTGTTCTCTAAGATTGATTTGAGATCCGGCTACCATCAACTTAATATAAAGGAGAGTGATATACCCAAGACAATATTTACAACTCTATATGGGCACCATGAGTTCACAGTAATGCCGTTTGGATTAACTAATGCTCCAGCTGTTTTCATGGATTTGATGAACCGAGTTTTCCACTCGTTCATAGACCAATTTGTGATTGTCTTTATCGATGACATATTAGTTTACTCCGAGAATATGGAGCAACATGAAGAGCACTTGAGAGCTGTGTTGGGAACTCTTCGAAAGGAGAAGTTGTATGCTAAATTTAAGGAGTGCGAATTTTGGCTTGATCAGATAACTTTTCTTGGCCATGTTGTTACTGCTCAGGGTATTGAAGTTGACCTAGCCAAGGTGGAAGCTGTGATGAATTGGAATACACCCTCAAACGTGAATGAGATACGCAGTTTCTTGGGATTGGCTGGCTATTATCGAAGACTTATTGAGGGGTTTTTGAAAATAGTCGGGCCGCTGACGCAGTTGACCAAGAAAGGGGTGAAGTTTCAGTGGACAGATAAGTGCGAAAGGAGCTTTCAAGAGCTGAAAGAGAAGTTGATCTCTGCACCGGTATTGTCTATTCCAAAAGGTTCAGAAGGATTTGTTATATACAGTGATGCATCCAAACTGGGTTTAGGATGTGTGTTGATGCAGCATGGCAAAGTGATTGCCTATGCTTCTCGACAGTTGAAGCTGCATGAGCAAAACTACCCTATGCATGATCTAGAGCTCATGCGGTAGTTCATGCATTGAAGATTTGGTGGCATTACCTTTATGGTGGTAAGTGTGAGATATACACGGATCATAAGAGTCTCAAGTATTTCTTCACTCTGATGGAACTAAACATGAGATAGAGAATGTGGCTGGAACTAGTTAAAGATTATGATTGTACCATCTACTACCACCCTGGTAAGGCAAATGTTGTTGCCGATACGCTTAGTAGGAAGGGTAAAGGACAATTAGCCGTTCATATGACTAAGCAAGAACAATTAGTAAAAGAATTTGCCAACCTGAGAATTGAGGTTATTACACCCCATATAGTACAACTGCAGTCATTGCCGTGTTGGTTGTTCTTCCTTCTTTAAGGGACAAAATTAAAGAAGCTCAAGGGAATGATAAGTTCTTGTGTAAAATAAAGGATCGAGCACTTGCTGGCTGTGTTAAGGGTTTTGAGATATCAACTGATGCACTCTGTTGTTTAAAGGGAGGCTTTGTGTGCCCAAAGATGAAGTGCTGAGGAGAGAGATTCTTGAGGAGGCTCATTCAGCCCCATTTGCTCCCCGATCGCACAAAGATGTATCACGATTTATAAGGAATTTATTGTTGGAAGAATATGAAAAGATCGATCGGCTTGTTTGTTGAGAGATGCATGACGTGTCAACAAGTTAACGCCGAACATCAGCTCCCTTCAGGATTGCTGAGGCCACTTGAGATTCTTGAATGAAAATGGGAACACATAACAATTGATTTTGTTGTTGGTCTTCCCCGATCAACTAGAGGTAATCAAGCCATATGGGTGATAGTTGATCATCTGACTAAATCAGCTCATTTTCTGCTGGTAAAGATGACATTCAGTTTAGATTAGTTTGTTGAATTGTATGTGAAGGAGATAGTGAGATTGCATAGAGTTCCAGTCTCCATTGTGTCTAACAGAAATACTAGATTTACCTCTAAATTTTGGAAGAGTTTATAGTTCGCTATGGGAACGGAGTTAAAGTTCAGTACAGCGTATCACCACAGACAGATGGTCAGTTAGAAAGGACTATTCAGATTTTGGCGGATATGCTAAGGGCATGCGTGTTGGACCTTGGGGGTAATTGGGAGAAATATTTACCGTTGGTCGAATTTGCATATAATAATAGTTATCAGTCCACTATTCGTATGACGTCCTATAAAGCTCTTTACAGGAGAAAGTGTAGATCACCGGTGCATTGGGATGAAGTTGGTGAAAAGAGAGTTTTGGGTCCTAAGCTAATTGAAGAAACAATTAAGGATATAGAGAAAATTAAAGAAAGGATAAAAGAAGCTCAGATTAGACAGAAATCATATGCTGATCAGAGAAGAAAAGAGTTAGAGTTTGATGTTGGCGAAAAAGTTTTCCTAAAGGTAGCTCCTATAAAAGGTGTGGTCAGATTTGGTGAGAAAGGAAAACTCATGCCGAGATATATTGGACCTTTTGAGATAATTGAAAGGATTGGTGACGTAACTTACAAGCAAGCCTTACAACCCAACCTCTCAGCCGTGCATAATGTGTCTCATCTCTTCATGTTGAGGAAATATGTTCATGATTCGAGTCACGTGATCAGTCACTCATCATTGGATGTTGATAAGGATATGACATATGAGGAAATTTCAGTGGCCATACTTGAGAGGAAAGTACACGTTTTGAGAAACAAGGATATACCTCTAGTGAAAGTCTAGTGGAGTAGACACGGAAAAGAAGAGGCTATTTGGAAAAAGGAGAAAAATATATTGGATAGATATCCAGACATCTTTAATCAAGTAAGTTTAATTTCGAAGACGAAATTTAAATTTAGTGGGGAAAGTTGTAGCGACCAAGAAAATTAAAATTCAATTTTATTACTTTAACTCGTGTCGCGACGGCTTCCTTGACTTTTCAAACTTTTCATATACTCGTCTAACCGAACAGAATTTTGTTATAGGAATGGAAAATTACATAACTTAATAATAAGTTTAAATTCGACCTAAATAATTCAAAACTTATTAAACTAAATTCCAATGAATTAATTTAAATAGACGAACCAACTTATATAACATTTCACCAACGACAATCGAACCTTCAAAGTTATATATCAAGATGTCAACTCCTAATTAGTTTCTATGTGCACCAAAACTGTAAAAAAAAAAAAAAATTGTTAGTCCTTAAAGCATTTCTTTCACCATACTATTTAAAGCCTCAAAACACTCCCATTTCACCTCCTAAACCCATTTCTCCTAGCAATAAGGTAAACCCTACACCTTTCTCCATTTTTTTCTTCTCCTCTCCTCTTCTCTTCTCTTCTCTTCTCTTCTCTCTTCTTACTCTTCTTACTTCTCATATTCTTATTCTTCAAAAATCAACAACTAACAACGTTATATTTTCTTGGCAAGAAAAACATCTAGGTCCAAGCTACACATCAAGCTATATATCAAAAGCCAACAAGAACAAAGGTAAACAACTCTTCTCTTGTTATATATTCATCAATTCTTTACCATGAAAACTCAAACATGTATTGCCAAAAAAAAAAAAAAAAAAAAAGGATTCTCGCAACACATTTCACATATACATCATACAATCATCACTTTTCCTTATAAACCATAAAAAAAAAAATGAAATCGCAGCGTCTGTCGACAAGCAAAAAACCCAAAAATGGGTCATCAAACACCACAAACTTGGTGTCTATGGCTTCCTCTCACTGCGAGGAACACGAATATATAAATATTTTGGCCAGAAAGCGACCATACTCGCAAGAAAATCTTCAAAACTGCGGAATGCTTTCACCATAAACCATTACCATACCTTTTAAAACTTACATGGTTAGAAAGAGCTCGAGGAGAGATTTCTTTTTCACCAAATTTTTGCTTCCAATCATCGGATTTTGGTCGGATTTGATTCTTAGCTTTTCTCCTTGTTTGAAAACCCACCAACGTTCATGTTCTTCTTTCCATTGTGTAATACACTAAAAACATTAGATTTAAGATAATATCCATTGGATATTGCATTTTTAGTCCCCAAAAGTTTTAAAAACGTGTCAATAAGTCCTAGACTAATGGTCTATTTAAGTCTTGGCCTCAAGAATTTCCAAGACACTTAAGTTGGCCCTAAAGTTGTTATTTAAATCAAAGTTGGTCCCCAAACATTTTAAATAATTAATTTCAGCCCCCAAAACTGTCAAGTTTTGCATAATTGATCTCTATACTTTTAATTTAACTTAGATTGACCCTCAAACTATCTAAATATATTAAATTAAAGTCCCGTAACTATTATAATTGTTCAATTTAATCTCTAAAGAATTTAATTACTTCATAAAGATCCTAAATTCAAAACCAATCAAATTAATTGTGAACTCTAACACTCATAAGTGATCAATTAAACTTTTGAACATTTTAAGACTCGAAAATCTTGACACTATAACTTTCATAATCATTCAATTAAGTCCTTAAAGTTTAAGATTCTTCTTCTAATGATAATTCAAACATACTAAATCACTTTAAATTTTCATTTGCTAGACGAGGGTGTTTTAAGTTCCAAGTTTGAGTAGCATCACAGCTCGTGCAACATTTCAAGAAAACTTTTTCAAGACTGTTAAGGTGGAGTTTAAAGTATGCAAATTCTAGCTGATTGATCCTGTCTTTTTCTTATGTGTTGATTATGGTTGTGACTTGAATGCATGAAAATATTTGTCAAGGACCGCAAATTGGTCCAGGGTCTAAAATAAGCCCTTGGGATAGCCCACAGTGTAATTATGATTACTAGCGCTAGTATGTTGTCACGGATCGCAAATTGGTCTGGGGTCAAAAGTAGACCCTTGGGATAGCCTACAGTATAACTTTGAAAATTTTATAGTTTAAAGAGATAGGAAGAGTACACGTATGATCGCATATTTGGTTTGACATGGATTGATTGACTTGCCTTACTGAGATAATATTATTATTATGCTCATCCCAACTTTCCCTCCTTCCAGGTTAAGGGACCGGCTGCGGTCGAGGCAACGAGCAGGATCAATTAAATATTTTGACTAAATGATTATGTATTGCCTTATTTGCTAAATACGTTATCGGTATTATATTTTAAACAATTACTTTTGTCGACAACTATAAACATGTATTTTGCGATTATGTAATTAAAATGATCATCATGTTTCCACACATATTCTATCCTTATTAGTTTATCTATTTAAAAAAAAAATTTACTCGTTCAATTCAAAAATGAAAATGCGACTTTTAGTAGCGTTTCAAACTTTAAGAAATTGGGGCGTTACACAAGTGGTATGGGTAAGACACTAAAAGAAAGAAACACATATCTAAGGATTGTGCAAAAGCACTTAGTTTCTTTCATTATCATCTCTACGATAATTTGAAAGTTGAGCACCTTACCGTCAAAGATCCACATGATCCATGAAAAACTTGAAAGAGAGTTGACTTATAGATTATGAATGCATTGCCTTTGTAATTGCAGGATGTATAGACCGTGAGTGAGAGTTCAATTTTTAGTTGTTTAGAATAAGTTCTAAATTGAAGTATCATGGAGAAAAAAACTAATGAAGATATAATGTAAAAGACATTCTCCATCTTTTATGCCTCGAATATGCTCCTGCGGTAGCAATATCGATCTCACAATTTCAGTAAGTACTCAAAACTCATATCCTGAACAAAATAATGAATTATTTATGAAAAATAATCTATTATGCCCCACTAGTTCCATTACATTGCCGAACAAAATGTAACATCTCAGTGTGAATGTGTGCGTGTGTTTGGAAAAACTCATAGACAAATAGTGAGGTGCATAAAGCATCCAATGATAACATCTCATCTAAAAAAGAGCATTAAAAATATTCTTTAGACGGGGCATCGAAAGGGCAGTCTGAGCACGCACCTATCGTACAGTAAAATATCTCATGGATCTCCACTAGCAGTTGATCAAGGGAAAAGGGAAAAGTGGAAACAAATTTCTTAGATTATGATGGTCAAGTAGTGACTCACTTTGATGTCTCCAACTTCTCTACTGACTCAAAAGGAAATATTCGTAATTTGATATCAATGCAACTATGCATACTATGAATTAAAATTAGCTGAAAATAATGTTAATACTATATCAAGTGCATTAAATATCATCAAAAGCTCTAGAAGAGATTATATCATTTTGACAAATAATACTAAATTGTATATTGATGTTGCATTTAAATTTAAGAGAAATTTGTTGATTTTTAAAGATATCCAATGGATACTATATTGAGATAATACAAAAAGATAATTTTGCATAAATTCCTTTATATCTGGTCAAAAGCAGATAAATGTAAAATTCTTGGCACTATCATCTGGAATATATTATACATTCATAAAAGCAATTGAGACAAACCATGTCATGAATCTAAAGTTTGTTGACTGAAAAAACTTTATACCTTGGCATAATAGGTTTGGGCATGCATAAACAACTATGATGTGGTAGATGATTCACATAGGTACAATCTAAAGAGCCAGAAGTTTCCTTTTGCAAATGGTTTTTCCATGTGCTGCATGTGAGCTTGGCAAGCTAGTCATCAAACCTTTCAGTATGAAGGCTAATACTAAGTTTCCAATTTTCTTGGAAAGAATTCATAGAGATGTATATGGGCCGATATACCCACTATGTGGACCATTTTATTTCATTATGGTATTGATGCTTCTGCTAGATGGTCCCATTTTCGCTTGCTTTCTACTATAAATATAGTGTTTACTAGACTACTTGTTGATAGAATAAAACTAAAAAGTCCAATTCTTAGAATCAAGAAAGTTTGCTTTGATGATGCTAGTGAGTTTTGATCTCAAGCCTTCGATGATTATTGCATAGTAATCGAAATTGAGGTTGAATATTTAGTTGCTCATGTTTACACTCACAATGGTTTAGTTGAAGTGTTTATTAAATGTCTTCAATTAATTGCTAGGCCATTATCTACAAAAACAAAACTCCCAACTACTGTTTGGGATCATACCATATTACATGATGTAACGATGGTTCGTATAAAGCCAATCATCTATCATCAGTATTCTCTCATGCGGCTGTCTATGGTTGAGAATCTGATGTCTCTTACTTAAAAATTTTTGGTTGTATTGTTCAAATACATTATTTGTTATGTTGGACTAGAAGTTCAATATTTTATTATTTGGCATGATCGGTTAGACCATCCCGATTTGTTGATGATAAGAACTATTGAGAATCATGTGAATAATAGAAGGTTCTTCCATTTAAAAGAATTATCGTATGCTGAAAGTTCTCAGGAAATTTGATTATTAATGATTACTAGCTATTTGGAATTGAGTTCTAAATGTATTTGGAAAATGTTCAGGGAGAACCGTTTGGGCCCACTCATCCTCTTAGATCCACTAGAGGTCATATGTCAAACTTGTAACCTGAGTTTGCGAGAATATTTGCTTAGTTGATTGATTATGAGCAAAAGTTCCGGATATCATAAAAAACATATGTATCTTACAAGTGAATTTTATCCCAAAAGTCATTAATTATTCATATATTGTTTAGAATATTAATTGCCTATGGTTAGTAAAATAATATTATACCCCTCAAATTATTTGCTACACCAAATTGAGAACAAACCATTTGTATTTAAGTGATATTGATCTTTCACTTACAGCAGTATTCTTATAACATGCCAATAGAATATATGATATCCCCCATATTTGGCTTATAGCAAGAAGCCTCCATCTAAAGTTGATAAGTGATATGTATAGTCGCCCCACCATAAAAAGTTAAGTATATTATTGTAATGCCGGGAATACAGTTGAATTTATTATGTTATTTTGACAGTTTATTAAATTAAACATCATTCTCAGTATTAGGGGGAGGAATTGATAGTTGGTAACAAATATATGAAATGCTCAATTGTAATCCTCACATGTATAATGCAAACATGAAGTTTGCAAGATAATATGTATTTTAGATTACTGACTGCATAATCACCAAATAGATATATCAAGTTAAATGCTCCAACTTGAATTGATATAAAATCATATAAGAGGATTTAAGATATTAATGATATGCCTGAAGCATGACGTAGTTGATTCTAAAATAAATATCCATGAAAAAAATAAAGAGAAAATGCTTGTGATAGTCTTATTTAGGCTTATATTCCAGAAGAGTATATAGATATACCTAGTTAAAAAGCGTTTGAAGAGGCTCAGGTACCTGAAATTACTGGAATAAAGAGATCTCGATAAGTTATGTTTATAATGAGATCAGATAGAATCGATAAAGAAATAATAGTCAACTACACATGCTCATGAGCTCAATAAATAGAGAGGATAATGAATCAATTTTATCAAAATTGTTGACATTGAATATTGGTCAAGATAAAAAGACAATTCTGTAGATTGTTTCTATGTTAATAATATGACGATAGATAGTTATGCTAAAAGAGCATTAAAATATGTAGTGGGTGTTTGAAATCTGAAGTTTCATTCGACTAGCAATATATATCATTAGATTTGGTATGATTGAATGAAGCATATAAAAAATTTAAAGTTCTTGTATACATTACCAGTTAATATGAGGGAATACGTGTTGTACTATTTATTCCTTGACTAAGGTTTTGTCCCAATGAGTTTTCCTACTAAGGTTTTTAATGAGGCAACACTGATGACATATCTAAAGAATAATGTACTATTTTTTCTTCACTTGAATTTTTTCCCACAGAGTTTTTTCCTTGTAAGGTTTTAACGCGGCATATTTTTTGCGTAATAAATGTTTGTGACACTACAAGAAAATGAGTCTTTTGCCTGCACATAAAATAACCACACATATTATGTGTGGATATTTAGCCACACATAATATTAATATGTGTAGGTAATTTAGTGAATATACTTCATTTGTTATTTGACATTTATTACGTGTAGATAAAGGTTTTTAGCTACATTTAAAATTGGTGGGAGAAAAAGACGCTTTTTTAGACATTGATGGGAATGTATAATTTTTTAATAAAATTGTTGTGACGTTTATTATTACTTAGATTACCCACACAAAACGTACATATTATTTATGTGTGGGTAATTCTCTAAACTTTAGATATAATAAGTGCTTACTTGGCTCCAATGTGGCACCTAATCACCACTACTTATATGATAAATGTAAAATTAAATTTAAATTGTCCACACATAATTATAAATGTTATTAATGTGTGAGTAATTCTCCAAATTTTTATATACAATAATTGCTTACTTGGCACCAATGTAGCGCATAATCACCATTTTTTATAGGATAAATGCAAAATCAAATTTACTTTACCTACACATAATTATAAATTGTATTTATTTGTGGGCAATTCTCCAAATTTTATATAAAATAAGTGCTTACTTGGCTCCAATATGGCGCTTAATCACCACTACTTACAGGATAAATGCAACATAATTTTGAAAAAATAGCAGTTAACTGGTTCAATTCGTCTTGTTGAGTTGCCTAAAAATTGGTGTCATGGCCCAAAAACGGACTTTGTATGAAAAAGTTATATCCACTTTTATGAACACTGGCAAATATATTATTCAATGTTTTAGAAAAATCATTGAAACACATTTGAGCTATTAACTTTTTCAAAAAAATCATAAAAAATGATATAGAACCCTTTTAAAAAAACTTAATTTACATAGATCTAGATAAAGAAATTAAATGAAAAAACAATATTTAAAAAGCTTATATAATAGAAAATTAATTATTTATATGGAACTAACATGACTCACCATCATCACAACTCAGATGCTAAATCCGAAACCGTACTTATATTATTTATAAATAACTATAATTAAATGTAATTTGTGTGTATAACTTTATATACACAAATATTAATGTGTACGGTCGAGAGATGACATGGCTCAAATCTGGCTCATAGTCAATACAAATGAATCCAAACTTGACTCAAAAATCACACCCCCAGTCATGTCAATTTTTCGTCTCCTGCCCAATAATTCGGCCCAAGCTTTAAAAAAAATAAAAAAATAAAAACAAAAGGAAAAAGAAAAGAGGCTTAACGTGGGAGCAAACAATAAAAAATAAAAAGAAACTTAACGTGAATTATTTAGAGAATTACCCACAAATAAATACAATTTATAATTATACGCATGTAATGTAAATTTGATTTTGCTTTTATCCTGTAAATAATGATGATTAGGCGCTACATTGGTGCCAAGTAAGTACTTATTGTATATAAAAATTTAGAGAATTACCTACACATTAATAACATTTATAATTATGTGTGGGCAATTTAAATTTAGTTTTGCATTTATCTTATAAGTAGTGGTGATTAGGTGCCACATTGGAGCCAAGTAAGCACTTATTATATCTAAAGTTTAGAGAATTACCCACACATAAATAATATGTATGTTTGTGTGTGGGTAATCTAAATAATAATAAATGCTACATCAATTTTATTAAAAAATTATACACTCCTGTCAATTTCTAAAAAAGCGTCTTTTTCTCCCACTAATTTTAAATGTAGCTAAAAAACTTTATCTATACATAATAAATGTCAAATAACAAATGAAGTATATTCATTAAATTACCCACACATATTAATATTATGTGTGGCTAAGTACCCACACATATTAATATTGTAGTGAAATAGTCATTATATGTTGTGGATTGAATATAAGAATTTCATGGCTTTTCTCTCTAACTTTTCTCAATCTTTTATTATTTACTTTCTAGTTTATAACATAACAAAATTTATATCTCGAGTTTGGATTTTCGAGTCGAGATATTTTTCAAAAAAAATAATAATAAATCTATATATATAAATATATATCTACTCTCTTGCTTATATATGCTTTTATTTTATATGCTTTCAATCGTATACACATTCTCAGATTAATATATAAGTGGGAACCTATATATAGGTAAGAATTTAAGTTGAGGTGAATATAATAGTAATAATATTTGATTATGATGATTTAGAACAAAAATAAAAAATTATTTATTTCTTTTTAGAGTGAAAAATGGTTAAAAATTAACGTTATGGGTAAATCTTGTAGAATTTATCATTCCCTGGATCTTTCGTGATAAGATGATGTGTGCTTTTTGATTTTTTTTTTAAATGGATTTAGTGAATAGTGATTTCTTTGGAGAATATATGACACTATATGAGCATATACGAAAAATAATTTTCCAAGAATATATGGTATAGAATGAATGTAGTAAAGAATTCATTTTGATAAATGAATACCATCTACTCTTAATGTTCCTTTAGAGTTCTTGAACTATACTTATTGAATAACGATGTATAATAATTTTGGAGTTAAATAAATTTTGTATGTTCTCTTTTTCATGGTTTCTTAGTTTTCATATTCAACGTGAAACTAAATTTATATTAAAAAATTCTTCATTAATTGTCATTTTTATTAGTTAAAAGTATTGTTTCATGAATGACAATTTAATTAGTTTTGTACGAAATGAAAGAATTGTACGCAATAAAATTTTAATTATTAGTAATATGTATACATGAATGAGTAATACACAATAAAATTGTGATTATTTGATTCTTTAAGTTATCAAGCTTTTTTTAGGCTAATTATTCTACCCCGTGTAACACACGGGTGTACAACTAGTAGAGTTAAAAAGAGTATAAAAATAAAGTATATAGTTTTACTTTTTTGATATTGATTGGTCAATATATATAGTTTTAAAAAGAAATATATTATAGAGTAATACTATTGTCATCACTACATTGAGGGATATGTGGAGATATATAAATAATTGGGAGCATTAATTTATTTGACAGCTAGTAAGGAAATGACAACTATACTGGAGATAGCATTATTCTATATTACATTCCATCCGTTCCACAAAGATATTCCCTTTCTATTTTAGATCATATAGATTAAGAAAACTTTAATTAATATTGTTAGAAATATACAATTTAAATAAATAGGGGTATTTTAGAAAACTAAAAAATTAAATAAAGAAAGAGAAATATAATTTGGAACGAAAATAAAAGGAATATGTGAATATCTTTTTGGGAAGGAGGGAGTAGGGGTGAACACGGTTCGGTTCGGGCGGTTTTTGATTTATTCTTAAACCAAACCATCGGATTCGGTTTGGAGAAATTGTAAACCAAACCAAACCATTTAATTTTTCAAACCAAACCAAACCAAACCAAACCTACTTTTTTGGTTCGGTTCGGTTATAAACCACGGTTTGTCTATCGATGTAATGAGAACGGACTCAAAACATGATAGTTTTATAAATATAAATATTTTATTTTAATAATATGCTTTTTGAATACTAATACGAATATTAAACTCATTAAAAGTTAGTAAATTTTACTAAAACAAACATATAATTGATGAAATGTAACTGAGAAAAAAAACCCAAATAATACATAAATTTCAAATGAAATATTGTCATAATATATTTATAGAAGTGCTATTTTGTTCAAGCATCTAAATGCCAAAATTTTAGAAAAATATGCTGAGTTAATTACTATATATTTGTCCAATAAATTTTCTTAAGGGTATTAATTAAATTAGTAAAGAATTAACTTATTAAATTACTAAAATGCATCAAATTATCACAAGAAGTTCCTTATTAGAGTACCAAACTCAGTCAACAAATTTGAAAATCATAAATTAATTAAGTCCATTGATATTTTTCCTCCTATTACTTACACATTAATAATTTTTTAATTAATTAAAACATAAAAAACGGTTTGGTTTGGTTTAAACGGTTTTTGAAACTTCGAAACTTAAACCAAACCATTTCAAATGGCCATATCACTTTTCAAACCAAACCAATCCAAATCATTTTCGCAGATTGGTTTGGTTTTTTGGTTTGACGGTTTATTTGTTCAGTTCTAGGAAGGAGTACTAGTTTGACTCAATGTGATACACTTAGAGTGTGTTTGATTGACAAGAATTTTCTATGAAAAATGAGGTTTTCCACCTAGATTTCTACTTTTGTGATGCTTGATTCACATTTTTTCCATGGAAAATATTTTTCATTTTTTCGTCACGTGACCACATTTTTCTTTAAAAACAAGGAAAATATTTTCCTATAGGGGGTGTAAGTTATTTGTTTTATAGGTAATTCTTATTTTTTCTCGAGAATTTCACTTCTAATAAAACATGGTACAATTCATTTTCTATAAAAATTTAGTTACCGGTAATTCAATTAACAGGAAAATATTTTATTTCCAACTAAATTCTATGCTTATAATCAAATGCCCTCTTTAGTGCTTTGAATTTGAGTATTTAATAGTGCGATATTTAAGTGAGTTAAGTACCATCATTTATTAATTAACTTTTATTATTATTAGTTAATTATCTCAGTTGCCACTATACTTTTAAAAGGTTATCTCAATTGCCATTGTACTTTAAAAATTATCCCATTTTCCATTCAACTTATCAAAATATTGCTTTTTGTTCATTGAACTAGTTTAAATAGGTTATTTTCTTAATTGAAAACCTATTATTTGATTATACTATTTATAAATGATTGAAACTATCACATAGGAATATTTGCTTTCTATATTTTTGCTTCATTAATTTGTAATTGAGAACTAATTGAGTGGCTAATGGGATAAGTTTTTTATAAGTACGATGGCATATGAAGTAAATTTTAAAATATAATGACACTGATGACAACTTTCGGAAAAGTTCAATGGCATTTGAAGTAAATTTGAAAGTACAATTACATATGAGATTACTTTTGAAAAGTTCATTGGTATTTGAGATAATTAACTACTACTACTACTACTATCATCATCATCATCATCATCATCATCATCATAGAAAAAGTTACTATATTTTATTCTTTTTTATACAAAGGGATATGGGAGGGGAGGGAAATTCGGAGAGGGGCTGTTGTGGTTTGAAACTGGGGCCTCTATCTCGGAACTCAAGCATTCTAACCATTGGAGCACAATTCGAACAAAAAAAAAGTTACTGTAGTTGAAGAATATCAATATTTATGCAATGTAAGTAACAATAAGTTAAGATACTTAACTAACTTAAGTAAGGAAAGAAAATTAAAGAAGATGCGTCATGTTCATGTGTAGACTTTGTTAGTGTCATCTAAATTTTAGATATGTGCTGGTGTTCAACCACAAAATTTTAACGGATTGATCAAGTGTATTACTTCAATTAATTCTAAAGTTGTTACGTTTCAATATTAAGACCTTATATATACTGTTTGTAACTGACCATTGATAGATCTTGTAAAGTTTTACAGTGAAACATTAATAGTTGTGTGTAACAGTGTCGATAATCAATGAAGAAAAAACACATTTTGGCTCACTATGTTTCTGTTTTATCAATACTTACCATTTTATCGATACTACCATTACAGCTACTATTACAAGTTGATCCGTTTATAAAACTATAATATAAGCAATGTATTTCATTAAAAGTTTAGGAGTACATCAAAATACAAACTCGAAGAGAGTAATTACGACTTAAAGAAGACTGATCATGTCATGATGCATCCCATATACACAGTCCGTTCGGTCACATATATGTGTTCCACCTCTGGATCTACACTTTATGTGCTAGCATTCAAGTCACATCAATTCCTTTACAACATCTGCACTTTGAAAACATGAAGAAAACATGAATTCATAGAATTCAGTGAATAACTTCTATATATGTAATTCTTTTAGTTTTTACACTACTTCAGATCTCACCCGAGCACTCCATAAATTTGAAAAGATAATGTGTTTGGATGGTACCAATCATAGATTGACTTAACATGACAGATAACTTGATCATTAGCCACCTTATTGTAACCTTTCAAGTCCAAAACATAATTTGGTCATTGGCTACCTTATTGTAACCTCCCAAATACATAAATATGATTCTGAAAATGGCCGTAAAGATCATGTTAATATGGTTAAGATCTTCCATGGAGTAGTTACTTTGGAAACTTGTTTGAAACTTAGTGTTATGCGAGACATATAATCACTTAGTAGTCGCATAACTTTCTTGCAACATACTTGGAACATAAAGTTATGCAAAGAGTACAATAATCTTGCAATACTTACATAATTCTTACAACTTCCTAGCATAAACATTTCTCATAGTAATTGCATATAACACATATTAGATAACACCATAATCAAATTATATAATACACATAAGAAAGCACATAAAGGGTGTAGAAATCACTCACAATAGGAAGTTTCCATTTGATTTATTCTACTTAAACAAGGGGCCTTAGAGTTAGAAAGTCCACATGCATTCTGTTCTAGAGTATCAATAGTGTCAATTAAGGTATCGATAGTTGATACTGTACGAACTCAAAAGTCTCAAATGCAGAGTTATAAGATCTCAACTTTAAGGATCAACATGCATCCTCCTCTAAGCTTGGCGCCATGTTATAATATTATAACGAAGAACCCAGTATACATGAGTTTAATAAATGAGAGGCTTATTTAGAAGATGTAGATAGCAAAAGGACCAAATTATATACATTTGATAGTTGATGGACCTTAATAATGAAGGTATGAAAGAAAAGGACCAAGAAGTTATCTATCAAATTTAAATAACTCTTGGCCCTGGATGAGAATGAGGTGGATCCAAAGAAATTCAGTGGCTCTTGTCAAAGGCCCAAGTAAATCAGTCAATATCAAATTAATAAAAAGTCCACTATGGTATGCTTGTTTAACAATTTTACATTCACGTGAGGGAGGTCTCAACACCTCCAATTGGTGGCAGATAGTCCACATATGCATATTCATGTCAGGGGAGGTCTCAACACCTTCGACAAATTATATATGATTCTAATATAGATAATTCCATAAGTTAAAGCGATGAGACTAGAAAACTTGATATAGTTCAACATATAATTATTACATCCATAGTTCAAAGAAAAATGAAATTTATTTCAATATAGACTTATTCTTGATTATTTCTCGTAGCATCCCCACTTCTCTAATTTTGTTACGTATATGCGATGAAAGCCTCTAGAAAAAGAGACTCGACCACTTGCAAAATACTTATTTATTTGGAGTATCTACATGAGTAGTAAAGGGAGTGAGTTTTTGCAAACTCAGTGAGTAACAAAATTGGGCTCATATTGATTATCTCAGAAATACCAAATATATATGGCAATAATCAATGATCAGACAACATCTAAGAGTATGCATCAATATGTCCTCAAGCCACTAGAATATTATGCCCTAGAGCGGTTATCAAAACGACCATAATCATTTCAAAGGAGTTGATCTATCCTCATCCCCAATTGACCCCTATTGGAGGTGCTCAAGTCTATTTGCCATTCATATACCCTCTTGCGATCATAAGCGGACTCATGAAAAACGGGAAATACACATTCCAAGCCTCTTTGCTACTTGTACAAAGGGAATAATAATAGCAAGATGGCATATTGCTCTATTGGTTCCCCCATGCACATGGATCACAACTCAAAGCCAATACGCACATATATACCAAAGGATCCATGCAAAATCAAAATATATTCAAGAGCAATATGCAATAACTTATAAACACAAGCACATGTAAGTAAATATTTATTAATACAAGTGGAATTCTGTTACTCATAGACAATAGAAAATTCCTCTTCAATTTCCTGCTCAAAACAAATACCAAAGAATGCATCAACCAAACCCGCATAGGGCAATAACTCAGAGATCTTGACACATCCAGCAAAAGCTTTAAATATCTTCATTTATTGAACTCGTTTGGGTAAACATCTTACCTTCTACAAACATTAGCTTTCTCCTATAGTAGAGTTTATTTCGACAGGGTTTCTTCCAAATTATACGTAGTTTAGAGCTCCCAAGATAAGATATGTTTATGAAATAGGGTATCAAAATTGAAATCTTTTGAAGGCTTAAGGACCAAGTGACAATATCAAAGAAGTTAGAGCCTTTTAAGAGTCGAAGGACCAAGCGATAATTATTTTATAGTTGGGGGACCATTTTTGAAAGACACTAAAATATAAGGACTTAGAGAGCAATTTCTAGAGAGAAAAGAGAGGAGAGGACGGATGGGGCATTTGGAAATGAGGGTTGCACCGCCTTTTATAGGCCTCTCAATGTTATTGCGCAAATGCCACTTGGGCTTCACGCAAAAGAGGACACTTATCTCCTCTAACTAACATCTATTTCCCTTATGTAGGGATTATAAGGAAGCCACTTGGTTGCCACCCAGTGGCCACGATCTCTTTTACGTCGCTACCATATCATCATTTTTTCTATAATACTTATTATATGACAACTGTAGAAGATATAGATACCTTCGAGAGGTAAAACAGCCCTAAGAATGTTATTTTGGTACTAAAATTTACAAAGCATTACAAGGGGTTTAAACGCTCTTTATACTTATTGATGTCCCATTCATGATTGCCATGTGGCAACCCATGGGTTGCCACTTTTCAAGTTGTGGCATAAGCCACGTTTACTCACATTTTGAAAATGTGAGTTATTTGTTGTTGCTTCACGTGGCTGCCATTGTTTTTCCCCTTCTTTTTCCCCCTTTTTATTGAGTCCCATTTCGACTTAATTTTTAATATTAACATATCATGCATTTACATTTTTTTTCTTTTTTTCATCACTTAATCTTTAAATAATTTAATAATTTTCATTAAATAATGAAAAGCAAGCAAATTTTGTGGGTTGTTAGAGATTCTCTTTCTTGAGATACTTGTGGTGATCAATTACTAATTAATGTAAATAAGACAATCACTATTTTTCTAGATTTTATATTTCCTTGTCGCTCCAACCACGATATCACTTTTGTAAATCTATGCATTGCAATTCATACATTGTTCATTGGACGTGGTATTGAATTCACCAGTGATTTATCCCTGTATATTATAATTAATATGATATTTATGGGGATTTTCTCTCTTATTATATCACCAACTTTGAAGATTATTATTATATACTAGAATTCTCACCCGTGCGCTACGCGGAAATAACAACAACAATAAGAAGAAATTTCAACGGTGTCATATACAAATTGAAATAGTTAACCTCCATCAAACATATATTAAAAATAAAAACGTAAAAAAGTACAAATTAGCAATAATTTAAATGATAAGTTACTCAATTTAATATTCTTTGAAAGTATAAAACTTCATGCAGTCCAAAATATACCATCAGTTCTTTCTCCATTAATTCCGAACACCTATGTCATCATAATAGTTATTGTAAAACCCAAATTATTTGTAACTATCACAAAGTCTACAAAGTCATGCACATGAAGAATATATATCAAACTTAAATATACTAATTGGATTAAGCGAGCAATACAAAACAACTAATAGACCACCCATTCAATTTGATAATGATATCATTTTCAGAAAGAATTAAAAGATAAATTTGAAGTCATCCTACTTGATTGTAATATATACAAAAAATAAAAATAAATTCCTTGATTAATGTAATATATTATTAGTCTCTGATTGTTCACAATGGTTACACAAACTTCCATTTTCAAATGATCTTGTAAGTTTGAAAATGCTTAGAAAATATAACAATGGAGGTAGCCATATGTGGCGTGAGTTCTATACATTGGCCTCTAAGAAAATAGGTATTTTGTCTCATTAGCATTTTAGTTCTCATGATTGATCATCAATTCTCTATCAATTGAAGTTAGTGTTCAAAAATTTCTCCAGTTGTAATAGAATTAGATCCAGTCGTTTTTCACCACAACCCTACTTTCACCCGCAGTTGTATTCTTCATTACAAAACTTCATCGAAATCATGTTTTTTGTCCCTATTTAAATCGGGATTAATATACTATGAATTATACAGATCCAAATCACATATCATTTTCAAAATTAATGAAGTAATGAGAATTTAAGTGTCAATCAGATGATTCGAAATCTCATAACATTCAAAAAAGTATTCTAGAAAAATTACAATATCGAACTCATAGTCTTGTTAATTACTAAAGACAATGTACAATCATTCACTAAGCAAAATTGGTTACGATTTTTTATTTTTTTTTCATTTTCTTGCAAGTTCATGTGAGGTTTTACAGCTTATCTTCCCAAAGAGATGTACGCGTTTATATTATATGGATAAAGTTAGAAAACAAAAAAAAAAAAAATTGTTTCAATTTATTATTAACATGAAGGAAAAAGATCAGAGATTAAAAAAGAAAGAGGGAAGATTTAATAGAAGAATTTATATATGGATAAAGAAACAACAAAGTTTTGTCTCATTTCTATAATTAATCCAATTTTTCTCCATCAGTTGATGAGAGTGTTCAAACATTTCTCTAGGATTAATATCAATTATATCTTGTCGTAATTGACCACAATCCTACTTTTATCCACAGTTGCATTTTTCATTGAAAAACTCTATCGAGCTCCTTCCCAAGTTCTTTATCAATGTTGTTAGTCCCTACCTAAATTATGATTATTATACTATGAATTAGACAGACCCAAAACAAATAACATTTTCAAAATTAACAAAATAATTAGAATTTAAGTGTTAATAAGACGATTCGAGATCTCATATAATTCATAAAATTAATCTTGGAAAATTTACAATATTGATCTTATAGCCTTGCTAATTACTAAAAACAATGTGTAATCGTCCACTGGGTGAAACTGGTTGTGAATTTTTTTTATTTTTCTTGCAAGTTTATATGAGTGTTTTACAATTTATCTTCTCAAACAGACCGTGGTTATATGAATAAAGGAAGAATAAAGTTTGTCTCAATTTATTATCATGAAGGAAGAAGATCATAGATTACAAAAGGAAGAGGGAAGAATAGATATGGATTAAAGAAACAATAAATTTTGTCTCAATTTATGTACTTAATCGCAATTCCAGCAATTCAACAATCAACATGATTAAAAAAGGAAGACGGGGGAAATGAAAAAGGAAGGAAAACCAATATAATTAAAAGCCGTAAAAAAATTTAGTTAAAAAAAAAAAACTCAATCAATGACACATAAGCCATGACATCATCAGTTCTCTTACGATGCCAGACAATTGGCGGGAAAATATATACCAGACACATTCTTCCTATTATATATATATAGATAACTATTTATGACTCCATCGTGATTCCTAAAAAATTACAGATATATCTTATTAAATATTCTAGGAGAATATATTTCCCTAAGATGTGTTAACAAATATGATTTCCAAAGAGACATAAATTGTCATTATAGATAATCTTGGAGATTATTAATATAAAATATTTTGTTGTGTTCTCGAATAACCACAATATCTTATATTAAAAATATTCCACTAGAATCTACTTTGCTATTGAACAACACAACATTGTGAGATTGATTATTAATTGTGATTTTCTGAAGAAACCACAATATTTATTTTGGAAGAATATATTATTATTTGCTCATAAAGAATCATACTTTTTATTTTTATTTATCATTATAATTGTTATTATTTGAGATCGGAAGAGCGTCAAATATTCTCCATAATATTTTCATTGAATATACATATTTATTGTATATATTAATTGATATAATATGTTTGAGCGAATACGTTGTTACTCTTAAATTAGCACAATTTATTGTAATATTCAGATAGAATATTACTTGTTCTTGAATAACAATATTATCACGCAAATTTAGTATTTTCTAAAAATACCTCATGAATATTTTTAATTAATACTCCTGAAGAACATATTATTAAACAGAACTAGATCTAATGGAATAGTTTTTTGGTATTCCTAGGAAATCGCGCACCAACATATTATTATACAGAACTAGATCTAATGGAATAGTTTTTTGGTATTCCTAGGAAATCGCGCACCACTCGTATTGTAAAAGAATAAAACTTGTTCTAGAAGAACAAGATTTTACAAATTCTCATATGTTTTAAAAGAATATATTAAAGTTTTGGTCTTGAAGAATAATATGATTAAGATTCTTTTATAAAATCCTAAATATTTCAATTTAGATAAAAATTATGATGCCAGATGAGATCCTAAATTTTATTTTGTATAGTTGGTTAGACCATCCCGATTTATAAAGTTTAGAAGATTTATTGAGAATTATACAATGAAGTAGAAGATTGTTCTATTTATAGAATTCTGATGTGCTGCTAGTTCTCAAGGCAAATTGGTGACGAAATTATTACTAGCTAAAATTAGAATTGGGTTAAAAAAATTCTGCAAAATATTCAGAGTGAACTTTGTGGGTTCACTCACCTTCCATGTGGACCAGTTAGAAAGTATGTGATATTGATATCTGGATCTACCAGAAGGTCACATGTGTGTTAAAACTTGTAACTAGGACTTTACGAGATCATTTGCTTAATTGCTTGATTATGAGCATATTTCCAGCTATAAAATAAGGGCATATGTGCCTCGCTAGTGGATTTTATCCAGAAGGTCATTAATGATTTATATTTTGGTTGAGATATTTTGTTGCCCATGATTAGCAAAATAAATTTGTTAAATGCCTTAAGTTACTTGATATACTATTTAACGAGAACGATATTTTTGTGTTTAAGTGCAAGTGGTACTTCACTTGCAACATTATTCTTTATATAATATGCCAAATAAAATTTATATGACCCCTTTTATAGTTTGAGATGGATATTTTTGAATATTGAATCCCTTTGCATAGCATTTACTTTTCATCCTCGATGGATGATATATTGTGGCATGATTGGTCAATTGTTGCTTCATTTGCAAAGTCTTCTCAGTATTAGGGGGAGGAATTGATAGTTGGTGACAAATATATAAAATGCGTGTTTGTAATCCTCGCACGATATAACGCAAACTTGAAATTTGCAAGATAGTTTACATTTCAAATTACTGACGGAATGGTTACAATAGTATATACCAAGTTAAGTGTTCTAACTTAGATTGATATAAATTCCTATAATATAGAGTAGATATTTGTGATGGTCCTATTCAGGCATATACTCTAGAAGATTATACATACATAACTAACTAGAAAACTCTTGAAGCGGTCTACGTACCTGAAATTATTGAAATAAAAAGATCTCTATAATTTATGTCTATACTAGGACCAGATGAAATTGATAAGAAATGATAGTTGAGTATACATGCTCATGAGCTCAAAGAAAGAGAGGATGATGAATTAATTTTTCATCAAAATATTTAGTAACATAAAATATTGGCCAAAATAGAAAAATGCAATCTAGAATATTGTTATATGCTAGGAATAGCAATCTAGTTATTAGAACATATCATATTCAAAAATAGCAAAATTAAATATGTAGTGGATGCAATCGGAACCTGAAGTTTCATTAGATTGAAAATATATGAAAATATCATGAATATGGCTAAATCCTTGAATGATTTAATATGCCTGAAGCATATAAAGTACTAAAAGTTCTTGTCTAGATGGCTAGTTTATATGAGAGAAATACAAGTCGTACTCTTTTCCTTGACTAAGGTTTTGTCACACAAGGTTTTCTTAGCAAGGTTTTTAAACGAGACAACATAATGGCATATCCAAAGGTTAATGTACTCTTTTTCTTTCACTTAGATTTTTTTCCTATAGGCTTTTTCCGTGTAAGGCTTTAATAGGGCATATTCTTAGTAACATCTCTATGACAAACATGACATTGGCCCTCAATGCAAGACTCTTGAAAAGTAGATATTACTTGAAGTAGAATATATTTCAATGTACTGGAAATATTGGAGAGATATGGATGGCTAAACATGAGAACCACTATTGGCTGAAGTCAAAAGGAGCACTATACGCTTTTTTCTTCGATCAATATTTCATCCCACTGAGTTTTTCTAACAAAGAATTTAATAAGCTAGCATTTAGACACTACAAAGTTGATCATAATTATTTGTACTCCTTTTCTCATAATTAGTTTGATACATTTTCTCTCATTGAGTTTTTTCCAAACTAGGTTTTTGATGACACAATTATTGTATAGATTATTCATTTAATGAGGAGTGTTGTAAATTATTTAATTATATATTATTTAATTATATTGTGTATGACTAATGTATCACCCAAAACCACACTTGTATATATATAACTAGAGGTCTTTGATTCTCATAATAATATACACAATTCATGAATCTTTTCTTTGTTCTCTTTCTATTTTTCTTTTCTTTTTCTTCTAATTCACAATAGTTTTGCATATATAAGATGAACTAATTTAAGAAAAAGGTTAAATACTTTTATAGGCGTTGAACTTACTCTTATACCATATTAAACCATCACTGACCTTCAAAATAATACACGTTATTCATTGAACATTTGAACTTACAAACAAAGGTGTCACCAATCTATCATTGAACTTATAAAAGCGTTACCCATCAACCAATGAAATGAGTTTTGTTAGTTAGACTTGGCGGAATATCTGACGTGGTTTGATGACAAATGTGACTTGGCTTAACAATTCTACCACGTGCAATTTTCATTACTTTAATGGTCAGTGAAGTTATATTTATGTTACTAAATCATGTCTAAAATTTAGTGTTACTTTTTGATCACTGAATTGTCTCATCGTTTACTAAACCATTGTTTATCTTTGACATGGTGCTTTTTAATCACTGAACTTACAAGCGTGTTTCAACATATACATGTTATCTCTTTTCAAAAATAATTTCGATATTTCTTTAATAAAGTAATCGTATTTTATTGACAATAATTTTTGTAGTCCATGATAAAATTGAAAGTTGAATGAAAGAGAAAGTAAATGAATTTTATAGCACTCTATTTTTTGCTTGAAAATGTTGAAGCACAAGTAGTTTGGTTCCATTAAAACACGATAGAGATAAAGTAGCATAATACTGGCCGCCGTGTGATTTGAGAGTATAGTAATATGATGATATTATGCCACATCACTATTTGATGACATTACAGCACCAGACATCTGGAGCTTGAATATTCCTAATTCTTTGCCACCTTTTATGAAACATTGGTTTCTATTCAATATTTTTAGATTTCATCATGTCAATCAAGATATTTGTGAAAAATATTAAACATTCATCCAAGAGACAAAATAATGCGTAATGACCACAAAGACAACAAAACTAAATTAAACATTCATCGCGTGGTTGTGGTTTTCATTTCACGATTTATTAGTCTTTTTGTTAAATTTAGTTTTATTGTCTAGTTGGTCATCATTTGTCTATTGGAATGAAAGTTACAAAAAAATATACAAATAGTTTAACAAAAAAAGATATGTGGTCTATGTAATTACGGTTGATATAAAAATGATTTGATGTGTTGAAAAACAAGATCCTACATTATTGTGTCAGTTTTGTTCAAATCTGTATGCTTTTTTGTTTAAAGACATAACTCGTTTGATAAATAGAATAACTTGATACAACCATTGATAAATATGTTCAATTGACATGATAAAATCTAAAATTATTCAATAGGAGCCAATGTTTTGCACAAGGTAGCAAAACATAGATGAATATAAGATTTGTTAACTTCTTTCATTCAAATTTCAAACTTGAGAGTGAAACAAATGTTATTATCACATACTACAAAAATGGTTGTCAATAAAATATAATCATTTCGTTAAAGAAATATTAAAAGATATATTGGTATCATTTATTAAAAAATGACATGTATATCTAAAAATGACATGTATATCTATATTGAGATTATTTTCTAAATTTAGTGATTAAAGATTACCCGTCAAAGTCAATCGATGGTTTATTAAGCTATATAAGAAAGTTTAGTAATCAACGAGTAATACGTTAATTCAATGGTAGTTTAATAATCTAAAGGTAAGTTTAATGATGAGTCCCACTATGGAGAGTATTACTCTCCTCTTAAGGAGAGTACACCCTTGTGTAGCTATATTTGATTGGGACTTGAGAGATTGAGGGTCCCTCAAGCTCCAATTACATGCAGCCACACAGAAGATATACTCTCCTTAAGGGGAGAGGAATACTCACCTTAGAAAATTTGGTTTAGTGATGGCTTAGTAACCTAAAAATCAGTTCAATGACCATTAAAGTAACGAACTTTGCCACGCGCCAAAAGTGTTTAGTGTCCACAAAAATATGTAAATATAAATTCCGCAAGTGTACGGGTTGTGATAAGTAATGGTACTGGATATGAGTCCGAATATTGTCCCACGAGAAAGTTTTAAGTACCAGTTTGTTAATTTACGCATTCGAAGTTTTGAGTTTTGTTTTTATGTAGATAAATGAAATGTAAAAACTACGAAAATAAGCAACTAAAATTGAGCTAAAGTATTTATGAGTTTTATTCAAGAATTTTAAGGACTTGAGACTCACAACTTAAACACCATTGATTGCCCTAGTTATTCGTTCATCAATTCAACAAAAATTAATTTTAGCTAACAATTGAATTTCACTCAATTAATTAACCACCTCTCTTGAAGTTAGTTAACCCCACTTAATTAGGCCCCACACTTATATCTAAGTGAGCGTGCCATCAACCCTATTAAGTGCATTAATATTAAGCAATTCATGTAAATATCCCCGTAGTTCAATCTACATGATCGCACTAACCACAAGCAAATCTTTTTATTTTGTCTAAATTAATTTTTTTATAGCCTATTCTAATTTATGCATTTCTCTCTTAAGTTCAATACAAACCAATATAGATTCACCTAGTAATCTCTAGTAGGTGAAAACCATGCAAAACAACGATAAAGATTAACTAGAAATCAATTACTAGGCTTTGAATTAACAAACATGCAACCACAGTTCACAAGGGCGCTACATTGCTCGTCCCAAGAAAAGAATTTAGTTAATGAAAAATATCAAATTCATAGAGAAAAATAAATTATTTAAAGTAGGAATACATGATGGGTTTATTGAGAAAATGAATGAGAACGAAGAGGGTTGCACCGATATTCTTCAATCTTGAACTTGAACTCAAAAATCCTAAACAATCTCTATGAACTTCATGAAGAAAATAATGTACTTTGATGTGTGTATGAATGTATAAAATTGAAAACTAATCTAGGTCTATCTATAAAGAGCTTACAAGCCCTAAGAAGTGCTTAAAATTCATGAAAGAAACCTAAACAAAAAAAGAATTAGACATGAAAAATGAAAATAGAAAATTTTCTGCCAAAATAACCATGCAGTTGGAAGTCATGACCTTTGTAGCTATGTACAATTTTGCTTTGCATCCCAATTGAACCACACGCCTGCAAAACAAGAAGTCTACACTCATGATGAGTGTATTTTATATGTAATCTACTCCTCTTAACTTATATAATTTTATATGTAATTGATTGTATTTCTACCTAATTTGTGTAAATATAATTCATATAAGTGAAAAGCTCAAATTTGGGGCGATAGTAAGTGAAAAGGATGATTTTTTAACTGAATTGGAGCTTTACATATAAGATGTGGCATCAATAGGTGATTGCTTGAGAGTTTTGGGGTGAGAATATCAATGTCAATAGGTCAACAGTGGCTGAATCTGCTTTCATATCCCAGCCTCTTATTACCTGCACACAAAACACACAAGTTAGCAAAGTAACAAAACACAAACACACAATCACAAAGATTAATTGTTTTAATTTTAATTTTTTTTATTTAAAAAAATTTAAACAAAAACAAACAAAAGATAAAGAAATCCTATCACTTATCCAGCATCAATGCTCAGCATATCCAAACAGGATTTGAACTTACTCACAGGCAGTGGTTTAGTTCCCATGTCAGTAGGGTTATACTGAGAAGAAGGTATCTTTTCTAACAAAGCAATGCCATTAGAGACCAACTCTCTAATAAAATGGAATCTAACATCAATATGTTTGGTTCTATCATGAAATACAGGATTCTTACATAACTGTATTCCAGATTGACTATCAGAATACACAACTACATCACCATGCAACATATGAATTTCAGATAATAGCCCTTTCAACCACACAGCTTCTTTCAAAGCTTCAGTAGCAGCATCATACTCAACCTCATTGGTTGATAAGGCAACAATATGTTGTAGTTGTGATTTCCAACTAACACAAGCATTACATAAAGTAAAAACATATGATGTAGTGGACTTCCTATTATCTCTATCATTAGCATCATTAGAATCCACAAAACCTTTAAGTTGAATACCTTCACTGTAGTGTTTAAAAACAAAACCATTGGATTCAGAACCTTTCAAATATCTGAGAACCACTTAAGTGCTTCCCAGTTAGCAACACCAGGATTTGACGTATAGCTGCTCAAACAACTTACAGCATATGCTATATCAAGTCTAGTACTTACCATCAGATACATAACTAAGCCAACAACATTAATATAAGGCACATTCTTCATCTACTTAACATCATGTTCATTGCTTGGACACTGATCTTTACTTAACACAAAGTGACTAGCAATAGGAACATTAATAGGTTTAGCAGTAGTCATAGAAAATTTACTCAAGATTTTCTTTGCATAAGATTCTTGTTTGAGCACAAGCACATATTTCTTTCTATCTTTAAATATGTCCATTCCAAGAATTCTTTTAGCATCACCTAGATACTTCATGTCAAATTTAGTGCTTAAACAATGTTTGACATGCTCAATGGATTTAATGCATGAACTAATCAATAGCATACCATCCACATAGATAAGCAAGAAAACAGGAGCATTAACATCAACTTTATAATAAAGGCCGTGATCATATTGACTTCTTTTAAAATTTAGAGTTAACATAAATGCATCAAATTTTTTATTCCATTGTCTAGGAGATTGCTTAAGCCCATATAAAGATTTCTTGAGAAGACATACATGATTAGGATATTCAGAGTCAACAAAACCATCAGCTTGTCTCATATAAATGTTTTCATCTAAATCCCCATGAACAAAAGCAGTTTTAATATCAAGCTGTTTCAATTCCCAGTTATAATGAGCAACTAAAGCAAGCATAATTCTAACTATAGTAAATTTCACAACAGGAGCAAATATCTCAGTATAGTCAATTCCTTCTTTTTGAGTGAAACCTAACAAGTCTAGCTTTAAATCTAATAGGTTCCTTATTAGTTATACCTTCTTTGATTTTAAGCAACCATTTGCAATCAAATACAGAGCAATTAGAAGGTTTAGGAACCAAAAGCCAAGTGTGGTTAAACAGAAGAGAATTAACTTTTTCTTTCATAGTAGATAACAAGTTATCAGCATGTTCAGAATTTAAAGCTTCAAAATAAGATTCAGGTTCACATTCACTCAAAGATTCATACACATTAAAGGCAAAAGAGGTCATGTTGTAATCATGGAACTTAACAGGAACTCTTTTATCTCTTCTACTTCTATCTCTGGCCACCATATAATCATCTAACTCATTAGAGTTAGAACCATGTTCAATAGAATCAGATGGAGTATGATCAGCAATAGCAAAGTGAGGAAGTTCCTCAGGTTGATGATCCACCTCAGACCCACCAGTCTGAGGGTTAGCCTTATCCAATTGTGGGTTCTCCTCAAGATCAGTGTGTGATTTATGATTCTCATTGATAATGGCACAAGGCATATCAAATTCATTAAAAATCACATCTCTACTAATAACAGTCTTAAAACTAGTAGATATCTAAGCCAGAGTCTATGACCTTTAACACCTTCAGGATAACCAAGGAAAATACATTTTTATGATCTACGATCCAATTTATCCAATTTCTGATGAACATAAGCAGTGCAGCTAAATACTTTTAAATTGGAATAATCAACGGGTTTATTAGTCCAAACAGATTCAGCACATTTACCATTCAAAAACACAGAGGGTGACCTATTAATCAAATAGGCATAAGTCATGACTGCTTCACCCCAAAAACTTTTGGCTAAGCCAGAGGAGGCAAGCAAGCATCTAACCTTATCAAGTAAGGTTCTGTTCATCCTCTCAGCAACACCATTCATTGAGGAGTGTAGGGAACAGTTCTATGTCTTTTAATCCTAGTTTGAGCACAGAAATCATTAAATTCTTTATTACAAAATTCAAGCCCATTATCTGTTCTCAAACACTTTATTTTCTTATCAATTTGATTTTCAATTAAAGTTTTCCAATTTTTAAAGTTCTCAAAAACACCAGATTTGTTTTTTAATAAAAAAAACCCAAACTTTTCTAGAGAAATCATCTATCACAGATAAGAAATATTTATTCCCCCTATGAGTAGGAGTACTAGCATGCCCCCAGAGGTCAGCATGAACATAGTCAAGCACATCAAAAGTTTTATTCTTATCAGAAGTAGCAAATTGAACCCTATGTTGTTTTCGTAGAACACAAATTTCACAGAAAGGTATGGAAGACAATTTATCTTTTCCAAAGCATTCTTGTTTCTATAACATTTGAAGACCCTTGCTACTAATATGACCTAACCTACTATGCCACAGATTAGTAGAGTCATCATCAACAGAGTTCACACAAGAGTTCACATATGATTCACAATCAGCAAAGTAAACATACGACTTGCTTTTCTTTAAAGCTCTAAAGGCCACCAAGGCACCTTTAGAAACCTTCATACATCCACCTCCAAAACCACCTTCAAATCCACTTTCTTCAAGAGTGGACACAGAAATAAGATTGTTACCAAGGTCAGGGACATGTCTGACATTAGTAAGAGTATATTTAAAACCAGAATCAAACTTTAACAGAACATCACCTATACCCTCCACCTTACTCACAATCTTATTAGCAACAGTAACAGTGCCATCATTCACCTTAGAGTAATTAGTGAAAAATTCTCTCCTAGGTGACATATGAAATGTACAACCAGAATCTAAAAGCCACTCTCTTAGTGTCATGATGTGACACTTGATTCACACAAGAAGTCAAGTCACATCCATCAGTAGTGAAGTACACCTCACCATAGGACTCAAAAGAAGAAACATGATTAGTCTGATCAGGTTGTTTATCTTTCCCCTTATTACCAGTTTCATTAGGGCAATCTTTAATGTAATGGCCAACCTCGTGGCAGCCATAACATTTTCTATTTTTCATTTTAGACTTAGATCTGGATCTGCTCTACTCTTCTTCCTATGACTATTTTGATTATTCTGATTGTTTCCCCCTTTATTATGGTAGTTAGAACTTCTACCCTGAGTTCTCCCTCTAACCATAAGAGCATCCTCAGTATTCTTATTATTCTTATCATAATGTAGTTCAAGCTCTTTACTTTTCAAACCACTGATAACACAATCAAGAGAAGCAGAGTCTCTACCATACTTAATAGCAGATTTCACATCATTATAAGCATCAGGTATGGCATTCAATAACACAACAGCAGAATATTCATCAATATTCTTATCACCACAACTTTTAGTATGCTGGATCAATTTGTTAAAATCATCCAGGTTCTCATCTAAGTCCCTACTCAGATCAATCTCAAAGCTAAAAAATTTCTCAAGCAAAAACATTTTATTTGGTAAGGAAGTTTCAGTATAAAGTTCCTCAAGTTTATCCCATAGTTCCTTAGAAGTTTTTTGTTGACCAACCTTTCTAAACACAAAGTCAGATAGATGCAAAATAATGGAAGTATAAGCCAATTCATCAGTTTCAAAAATTTTCTTTGCAGTATCAGTATCAGCATAAGTAGCAGTAATGGCCTTAGAGACCTTTTGTTGCACAAGAATACCACGCATCTTTTGCTACCACAGATGGAAAAATCACATTTCCCATCAAACGGCTCAAGATGAAACCCAGAAATCATCAAGAACACACACAAAGTATAGCAAAAGAATAGTAAACATAGACAAGAAATAAAAAGGATGTGGGGAGTTTGGGGAAAAACCACAAAAACAAAGCCCACCAAGAACACCTCGAGGTTCCGCTGGACTCGCAGGATCCAAGGTCAAGAGGTTGACGTTCAAGGTAGCCCAAGATGTATTTAAAATAGAATATCGAGACAATAATAGTGCACAAAATAATCGCAGGAACTCACAATTCAAGAAACCAAAAATCCAGAGTATCAAATTTTCAAATATGAAAATTAGGGTTTCAGCGAAAAACTCACAGTGCTGGGGTTTTCATAGAAAATGCCCAGAATAACAAATCAGAGAAGTTCTCCACCAGAATCCAAAACAGTCGGAAGTACCAGAAAGGCTCTGATATCACTTGTGCTTATTCGTGACAATTACTTACCGGAAGCGCGAATATAAAACAATAAGGAATCGAAGCTGAAAGTAGTAAAGAAACAAAATCAAAGAACACGCGATATGTTTGCCCACCGAAAGTGCAGCTACTCCCCGCATAGGCTCTACGAAATTGTAGATCCGGCCTAGTTGCACTAGATCACAAGGAACAAAGTACAAACCCTAGATCCGCCCCTCACACAACTCACACAGATGTTAATCGAAGTGATAAACAATTGACTACACAACCACCTCACTACAGGATCACTCAGAGAAGCAATGTTCTTACAGAAAGAGAACGAAAGATCAACTCACTGTAAACCCTAACACTCAAGGCTGCGTATCAATGTATTCCTCTCAACCCTAACACTGAAGAACAAAACAAATAAATAGCAAGGCACCAATGATCCAGATGAATCCCAATAGATGAAAGGCCCAGATTAGTTCTACTTGACCCGGCAAGGATTCGTGAGAATACTAAATGGGTTGGTCAAAATTGGGGACAAAGTCAACAATGGGCATTAAGCCATTATCAATTATGTTTGCCACAAGGAAAAAAAGCGCTGTTATAAGAGCTCAGTGGTCTATCTTTGAAAGAAGGAAACACCTAGACAAGAAGACAGGCATGGTATGATTGCGATAAGAGTCGGGTTGCTCCTAAAACTCGATCCAGTTGCCTGGATGGCTTGGTGATACCATCCCCATACGTATGGGAGACACAGAAAGTAAGCATGCTGGGGTGAAGAAGGTGGCTCTATACCGGCGGGAATTGGGTTCCTTAGATAGGTTATTTTGTTTCTATAGGTTGGAGAATTGAACGCATGTTTCCCTTTTTTTACCCCACAACCCTCAGTTTAGGAGATCATTTCAAATAAAAGGCCTGGACACCTAACCTGAACTAAGTTGGTGAGTTTTATTATTTGGTTAAACTTGAAGACGGTAGACACAAGGCCCAAACATGGTAAAGAAGAGCTTGAACTAGGAACAAAACCTCAGAGATCGGAAGACTTCAAGTGGTGGACCAAAGCAGACCTTTGGTTCCTTGTAGCATCAAATATCTGGATTCTGTTAGTGATAAGGGAAGGGGGCTCTATACTTGAATAATTGTCCATATGCCTCCTATTCAATCAAATAGCTCTCAACGATCCTTTTTCTTTGTTTAAACACATGTTAAGGAATTTCTCATCGGGGAGTATTCCACAAATATTGGGGGGTTAAGCTTGTAGCTATAGAAAAGGTAGTAGTTAGTTTCCACATAAATATAATAATTTGTCTACAATCTAGGTTCGAGAGATTAATATCCATAAATTTGCAAAAATTTCAACTTAAATTTAAAGCATGGTGCTGTTCAACTTCCTATTAGTTATACTTATGCATATTATTTTTCTCGTGCATCGCATATGTGCTAAACTAGTAAATAATAATATGGGGGACACGTCTATTTAAATACTAGAGATTTAAAAATCTGTAACTTCTTTAAAGATACACGATAAAATTTCACACTATAAAATTTAAATATTACTACTCATAACTAGTTTCCTTGATTTACTATCTCTCATAATATTCTCATCTTTCATGAATTCCTAATATTCATATAATTATTTCCTCCAAAAAAAAAATTCATATAATTGTTAGATCTAATTATTCTTTACATTTTTTTTAGCTTATTTATCAGTTAAAGTGTAAAAAAAAGTGTGGGAAAAAATGATAAGAACTAAACCATATAAATACTAAGTTAATATGGGCAGCTTTGACATGTTTAAAAAAAAAAAAAAAACCATATCGTGCTTATTTGTTATTTGATTTTCAAACCGTAAAATTTTAATAATACTAAATTCATATTTTTCCTGTCCAATTTTCATATTGGAAAGTAGAGTTAATTATCAAAAAGTACATATTTAAAGTTAAGGGAGTTAAATTTAGCATAGTAGTCTTTTTTGCTCGCTTAAGTGCTATTTTATAAAGCAGAGCACTTAACATTAAAGTAGACATATATTATGATAACAGAAACATAAATAGTGACACCATAAAATCGTTCTAATTTTATGGGTATTAACATAATAATCATTTTTAAGCTCCTGGGAAAAAATCTAAGTCCTCGAGGAACCCTATTATGATGATCCAAACTAATGAAAAACTCACATATGGGATCTCGAGCCTTATTTTTGAGACTCTTGAACCAATGTATGGGTTGGTGATTGGTCTGAAGTACCATATTAAGGTACTTCTAGAATACTGAAAATTTTCTCGAGCTCTTGGTTGTATTTCTTCTATAATTCAAAAAAAAAAAAAGAAAAGAGAAAAAAAGTTGTGTTTCTTCAAAAACAACATCCCTATATATTTCGTCTCGAAACAATCCATATATATGAGTTTTCTAATTGTTGTTTTTCAAGAACAATATAATATGTAGCATATGAATATTCTTCAAGTATAACAACATATTGCTTCTTCAAGAGCAACATAAAATTTTGTTAGGATTCATAACTGTCGGTATAGGCGGTAGTAGAATGACAACTTGTATCTCTTTAAGGGTGATATATAAATAAATTAGGTAATTTACATCTGACATCCCCAGCCTTACAATATTTAATAGATTACATCCCCAATTTTTATTTTTTTGTGTTATAGGTCCTCAACCTTTGAGGAAATCTCTCTTCAAGTCCCAATTAACATTTTTCATCCTTTTAAACTGTTAATTTTTATAAAAGGACCATTTTAGCCTCGTAAAAGGTTTGAGACATTCATATCATTATCTCTTTAAATAAACAAACAAAAAACTTTAAAAATATAAGAAAATAATATAAAAAAAGGTTGAGGATGTAATCTATTAAACTTTGAAAGGTTGGGAACGTTAGGTTTAAATTAACCAAATAAATTCAATAATTTAAAGACGATATCTATATTATCCGAAATCAATAGTAGTCTAACCGTAGTTTCCCGCCTAAGTTCTTGCTGACGTCATCCGTACGTCACTAAAAACAATGTTTTATTTTTTATTTTTTAAGTTTTTTTTCTCTTTCTTTTTCAGCTTTTTTCCCCTTATCACAGCGTTTTCATTTTAACCACATATTTACGCCTTCACCCTCTCCTTCCATTTCTCCCTCTTCAACAATCCTTCCATTTCTCTCTCTTCAACATGCCTACACCCCTCATTCTATTTTTCTCTCCTCAAAGCTACAAATGATAATTGATAATTTGCAAATGGCTAAAAGAGCAAAAAGTCATGAAATCAGTTTATTTTTTAGGAGTTATCTTGCAAAATCTACCTGATTTCTTGATAATCTTACGGTCACCTTCCATATCTTGCAAAATCTACCAGAGTTATCTTTAAGAAGGTTTATATGCGTTTTATATTTGGGATAGTTTTCGAGGGGATCATGCTTTAATTGGAAAGGATTGCTATGTACATCTACAATACCCTTAAAATCCGCATGCATCCTTGCTATAGACGATGTGTTGTTCTATTTTCTGTAGAAATCCCTTATAATCCACATTCGTCAGCGTTATTCGTGGCATATTCCTCTATCTTATACATTTTATTTTCAACAGATCGGAAGAGCGTTATTCTTGGTAGCTTCCGAAATTTTCATTATCATTATTATTTTTTCCAGGAATATAATTGAGTGAAATTGAAACTATAAATTGCATTGTTTAATTATCTTCAATTCGGTCATGATTTGGGCCCTGAGTGCTTAAAAGAGTCATGTTTGTTTCGAGTTTGGGTCCCAAGAAAATGGTTCAATCAACCCTCATTAATTGCATGGGTAGAGAAAGTGAGACCAGTTTATAAGTTAAGAGACCCATTCCAACTGACATGAGGCATTCTGAGTGAGAACCCAAGAGCAAAACCGTAAGGGTTAGGCCCAAAGCGGATAATATTATGCAAAAGTGGAGCAAGATGTTATAGATGGTGTCAGAGTCGAGCCCAACTGGAAGTGTGGCCAAGATCGGAAGAGCACACGTCTGAGGCGGGGTGATTGTGACAGCCTCAATCCCACATCGCTTGGATAGAAAAGGTGACGCCAGTTTATAAGTTAGAGACCTATTAACATGAGACATTTTGGGTGATAACTCAAGAACAAAACCGTGCGGGCTAGGCTCATGACGGATAATATCATGCCAAAGTGGAGTGGGCCGTTATATATTCCTTGCAATTAGTAATTCTGAATGTAGTTCATACAGGTTCTCTGCTTTTGTTCTCTAATTTGTTTCAAAAGAGCGTATTTGGTGAATTTTATTTTCTTCATATCTTGATTATCACATTGATTCAGTAAGTCCTTATTAATCTGTTCAGGAATATTTTAGTGAAGTTTTCTTTTTTTTTTTTTTTATTTTGGAGGATCTTATTTTTTTTTTAGTTTTCTCTGGACTTCTTTTCCCTTAGAGTTGTCCTATGTTTTTATTTAATTATTATTCAGTTTTGTTAATTGACGGGTGTAAGGAGTTGTAAGTTTAATTCATATGTTGCGTGAAGTTTTTTATTTACTGTGTTACATGCTTGTTGGGTGTTTAGCACAAATAGCTCTATGTTTAAATTTAATTCATTTATTAGATGAGATTTGTGACATACTTCAGTGTGGTTCCTCATAGTTTAGTGTGATATATGCTTTTTTAGTTAATTAAATCTCATCAATATGATCTTCAAGAAGGAACATACTTTCCTTTATATTATTCAACAATTTGGATTGTGTAAGCTTCTTTTCATTTCATGGGCTGGTGTAATTTTTTTAGAATAACTATATATCTAATTGTTTGTTATATGTCATTTAAAATTGCATATGAATTTTGTGTATTATGTATGTGTTCTACTAATTAATTTGTTTCTTTTGTAAAATATATTGTCTAGGATCTTGTCAAATTAATTTTTTATTTTTATAGTAGAATTATTGGATTTTGTCTTCTTTAGAGTTTTTAAGTTATTTATTAGGTATAATTATTGGATTTCTTTTTTTTTTTTTGTTTCTAATATGTATGTTTTCACTATTTCTGATTTGTATGTTTTATTGGATAAGTTTTGTCTATTAATTTGAGATTCTTTGTGGCAGGTTCTTAGATTGAGATCAGTCTACTTATTTTTGTATATTAATAGACTTTTCTCTATTAGTTTGTTTCAAAAAGAACGTTTGGTGAATTTTATTTTCTTCATAACTTGATTATCAAATTGATTCAATAAGTCCTTGGCAATCTGTTCATGAATATTTCAGTGAATTTTTTTTATTTGGAGGATTTGATTTTTTTTTAAATTTTCTCTAGACTTCTTTTCCCTTAGTTTTGTTCTATGTTTTTAGTTAATTATTACTCGGTTTTGTTAATTGATGGCTGTAAGGAGTCGTAAATTTGATTCATATGTTGCGTGAAGTTTTTCACATATTAATTTGTATTCATTGGTTTTATGTTTGGGATACTTTTACTTCAAGATATTATTCTTATGCTAAGATTGGTTCTTACGGTGATTGTTATTCTCAACGTTGTTAAAAGTAGTTTTTTTTTTCTTTTTTTTTTTAATTTACTGTGATACATGCTTATTTAGGTGTTTAACACCAAAAGCGCCATGTCTAAGTTTAATGCATTTATTAGATGAGATTTTTAACATACTTCAGTGTGATTCCTCATAGTTCACACTGATATATGCTTTTTTAGTTAATTAAATCTCATCAATATGATGTTCAGGAAGGAACATACTTTATATTATAAAATAATTTGGATTGTGTAAGCCTTTTTACCATTTCATGGGCTGGTGTAATTTTTTAAGAATAATTATATGTCTAATTGTTTGTTATATGTCATTTAAAATTGCATATGAATATTATGTATGAGTTCTCCTAATTAACTCGTTTCTTTTGTAAAATATATTGTCTACGATGATCATCAAGCTAATTATTTTTATATAGAATTATTGGATTTTTTTTCTTTAGAGTTTTTATGTTATTTATTAGGTTTAATTATTGAATTTCTTTTTTATTGTTTCTGATATGTATGTTTTCACTGTTTCTGATTTGTATGTTTTATTGTATTGTATTAACTTTTGTCTATTAATCTGAGGTTCTTTGTCGTAGGTCTTTAGATTGAGATCAATCTAATTATTTATGTCTTTGGGCTGAAAGTGTTTTTCACAGTAATTTATAAGTTATTTTTAGTGGACTTCTTGGAATTCTTTTAATGACTTAGTAGTTTCTTAATTGTATGAATAGTTAGTTTGGATTGTGTTCTACTTTTTTAAATGTCTGCTTTCTCAGTCTTCCATTTGCCAGCTCTTCCTGGGATTTTCAATTTAAGAATGTTTGCACATTGTTGCATTAAAAAGTTGATACGTTTCTTTGTTAGGGTGATCGCATCCAGGCTAGTGCTCGTGGAGGCGATATCAATAGGTTTGATAAGGAAATAAGTTTGATAAATGTTTATAGTATTAATACCTTCAGTGCCAAGGATAAGAAAGGTATTTATCGTGTCACTAGACATATATTCAGAATTACTATTTGTGAGAATATGGTCGTTCTTCTATTGAAAGGTTAATTCTTTCTCCCTCAAATTTATAAGTTTAGACCTTTTCTTGAGATCAAGTCTGCCATAATGGATGATAAAGCACCTTTGTTTGGTACGGTTGTATTCTTTTTTAAAGCAAATTTATATTTAATATCTTTTGTTTCTTTGTTGAATTCTTATATTCTATATAGATGTTATCGGTTGTGTTGTAAATGATGCTACTTCTAGACCGAAGTTTAGAAACACTAAGGCTAGTGCTAAGCGGCATGAAATGCAGCTTGAAGATTTGAAGTAACGATAACTATTTTAATTTTCCTCTACCTATTTATGTTTAAAGTAATGTTTTTCATCTTTGTCTTTACTACCTAAATCTTATTAAGAAGAACTACTTGAATTGCACTCTTTGAGACGGATACTCTATTACAATGAATGATTTTTTGGAAGCAGCTAGCAACAAGCTTTCGATTGTCTTACTACAAAACTGTCGTCTGAACTTTTTCAAGGGTAAAATATTTTTTTTAGTGATTTTATTTTTAGTCATGTTTTATCTATTATTTACCATTAACTGTTTTGTATTGTATGCATAAGGATGTGCATAACAAATACTAAGTATAATGCCACCCGCCTTTTGGTTAATAGCTGAATTAAAGAGATTGACGATTTTAGAGATAGGTAAGTACGTTATACATTAAGCATATAATCTTTTGCCAATTGACTCTTTTGCTATGTACATCAGAATTTTTATATTTTCCATTTCTTCGTTATCTATGTTTTACTTTAGTTTGCCTTCGACTACGTTGAGTGAAAACGAGGGTTCTTATCACGTCAGCAATTCATCTTCATTTTCTACTCACACGTTAAATGAAGAAGTTGACAATAATATTCATCTTATCCTTACATTGAAGGAACTGGTATATTTCCACTATACTGTTTAATTATTTTACTACACTGTTTAATCACTTAAACGTATTTTATTTTACTACTGCTACTACTGCTACGACTACGACTACCACCACCACCACTACTAGAAAGTAATATTATATTCATTTATTTCATTGTTTGGTACGAGGGGTTTGTATTTGTTGTTGCAATGATTTCTAGCTTTGATGAAGAAATGGGATGGTTATTTGTTAGTTGTAAGAATTGTTCGAAAAAGGCGAGAAGATTGAATGATGGGGTGCCTTGTGGTCATTGCAATGCTTACAAGAAAGAAATAAGGTTCAAGCTCAGTCCTAATGTATGCGACGGAGCACGAGATTTGTATTCTTTTGTGGGAGAAAGAATGTCAGCAGTTACTTGGGAACTCTGCATTGGAAATTGCTCAATCGATTGAAGGCATTGTTATATATATATATATGTGTGTGTGTGTGTGTATATTGTGTGTGATTTCTTTTCATTCAACATTCTGATTACTCATTGTAGGAGGAAAAAAAAGAAGCAGCAAGGCTCATTTTTCAATGAAAAGTCCATCCAGAAACGTATTTCCCTTGAAGAAGTTCTCAAGTTGGCAGGTAAGGAGCTCCTCTTCAAAATCCTGGTCCAGGAAAAAAACATCAAAGACAACGGCAAAGTTTTTGGGTTAAGCAGTTAGATGATGACACTGAATTGGTAAAAAAATGCAAAAGAACGGATCATGTTTTACAATTGGCTGATGATGTTGATGATTCAGAAGATGAATTTGATTTGGATCATCGACAAGATTCAGTTAGTGACAATGAAGTCACTTCTCCATTCAAAACTCCAGTACAGAGGCGGGTTGATGAACATGCTAATGACTCAAGCTCTACCGATGGTGCCTCTGGTTCTTTTCAGCAATCGTCTACCAAATGCCGGAGATCGGTGAAGATTGAGTCTGATTAAATTTGCATGTTCATTTAATTTTTATTATACTTTAGGTTTTGCAACACATCTTCCTAGATCCCATGTATAAATTTATTAGTTTTTTAGATGGTTTTAAATTGTGTTTTTTCTTACGGCGTGATTCTTATTATTACTGAGATAGTGTTTGGGATATGATTCGTTACTTGGGTATATTGGATTGATTATTGCAAGGTTGTTTACTTTTTGGTATTTTATGATTTCTTTTTACACATACACTAGATTATACATTTTGAGTTGCTTTTCAAATGCACAGTATAGAGTAGTGTGGACCAAATTCATAGTCAAGTTATACATTTCATTATCGTTATCCAGATCATTCGCTATTTGAGTGTCTGTGGTTCAAAGTTTGTATTGTACATTCACAAATCATTAATTAATCCTTTAGAATTGGAATAAATTTATTCTATAAAATGAATACTATAACCAACCTAAGTAAGGTTTCTCTAAATATATATGTCTACATTAATCATTAATAAGGTTTCGAGGCTTTTTAATTTCAACCTCCTAATCTCATGCCAACTTTCTCTAAATCTATACAATCCACTGTTTTTAATGATTAATGATGTTTTCTTATGAAAACCAAATTTTACAATATAATTACATCACTAACCATGCAATTTATTGCGTTTAACCTGATCTTCATACTTTCGGAGATTATATTTACATTTTACTTTATCCATATCAACTTGTGTACTTAACTATTTTTATCACTTCTATTTTAATCTTTATGATTTCATGATTTGTTTAACAAATTTTCACTAACTTATTTTTGTACACAATTGCATCTCAGGTCGTGCCTCGGATGACTAATATTTAATACTAAATTTTTGTTTCATCTTATCTTATATTTTCTGGACAACTTCAACTCATATGCGGTGCATCAGATGACTAATTTTGATACTAAATTTTTGTATCATCTTATTATTTTCAAAGTTTCTATTTTCAATCATCTTATTGTCTGCTCTTCATACTTTACACGTGAGATTATGACCATAAGTTACTTTTTCCATGTCAACTTATGAATTAATCTATCTTTTATTTTTTTATTTTTTAACTTAACTATTTGAAACACTCTATTTTCAATCTTATGGACATAGTTTCCACTTTATCATTTGATGTATGGAAATATAAGTAACCGCACAATGCAAGTAAATGTAATGGCTCAACCAACGGTTCTTAAGGTGTCTACTCGGTTTTGTATCTTTGTGAAATCACTGTTGAGCAATTAAATTCTAAAACTACTTCGTTAGACTCACGTACAGTTTGTTTCAAATTTTTAAAAATCATTTATTTTCCCTAATTAAACGTTTGCATCTTAAAACATGGCTTATTGCGTGAGTTATTATTATTATTATTATTTATTTTTTATTTTATTTTTTTTACTAAACTTAGCTTTGGTGAAACAAATTCGTCTCATCCTATTCATCCTACATAACTAATTTTCAATTTAATACTAAATAGTTAACCATTGAAAGTCAATCTCACGAATTGAAAATTGTACAAAAATAGTATTTTTATCTTATTTATCACGTAAAAACAGTATCAATTATATATGTATAGCACGTTACGTTACATTCCTATTTCGGCCTTCTTTTATTATAAAATAATTTACCTATTTGAAGTTTAATAGGTCTTATTGTGATCGCGATTGGAGTTTAATATTGTGACAGCATCAATCCCACATCGCTTGAATAGAAAAAGAGAGACCAAATTAATATTTTTAATATTTTTTAATCTTTTGTTGAGTCATAGTTGGAGGCCCTAAATGACCGCCTAAAAGGTCTATACTCAAGCACGCTTATGCGACCATCATTGGTTTTCTTGGAGCAACTGGATCCTTGGGCCTATTTAGTGATCAACTATAACTGTAGTTAGAATTTTAATATTTGCACATGTGGAGCTATATAGGTTTGAGACATGGCTTTTATGATGCAAGCAAAGGTTCAATTATAATTGGTTGTCTTGTGGATTCTTACTTTTTTTTTTTTTTTTTTTTTTGGAATCATTTCTGATCATTTTTTTGTAACAGTTTTTGTATAATTTTTAGTCTAACAATATAATATCTGTTATGGTGTTTAAAACAATCCAAGCCATTAGAGTAAGTTAGAGCTCAATACATTGTGTGTGGTTTGAACACGTGAAAAGCAACTTTACCCCATTTGGTTTTCTGTCTATTTTTGGACTTCAATAGTTGTTAACTATCCATAGTTATTATTTATTTATTTTTTGTTCATGTTGGTTTTATTTTTATTTTGAAATCTTTAATTTTTTTTAATATTCTAACTGTTTTCATGCTGAAATTATGTAAATGAATACTATTTAGTTGAGACAAAACAAGACTAATTGTCTTTATGACAAATCTTGGTGGCTTAAATGAAGTACAGTTTGGATACTTTTTGTAGCCTGGCTCATTTCGTTCTCTCATATAAAAACTTCCATTTACTTATTATTATTTTTTTTTTGTGGATTTTTTTCAACATCCTTTTCCTCCTAATTATTCTTTCTTTGTGGTTTTTCAGATTAAATTATTCCCTAACTATTTTTTCACATGTGTATAGCATGTAAATCAGTCATGAGGAAGCTCTCTAAATCCATTCTAATTTCAAGTTGTGCCCGTAGATGGCGAGATGACAATGAAGGTAACTAATTTATACTTTGAATTACCTAAGCACTAATTTCGTTTATAAGTTTTTTTTTTTTTGAGTACTCATTTTCTTCGTAATCCGTTATATTAGTTCGTATAAATTGTGTTTTGTTTTGATAAACAAGTTTGGAAACCAATCTAATTAATATGTATGTGTATGAATTAAATTTACCATTATTATTAGCCTCTTTGCAGAGTCGTCAAATATAGGGTCGAAACTTTAAATTTAGGTAACTTTAAATAAAGACTAATTGTCTTTATGCATGACTTCAAATTTCAGGAGTCCGTTGAGTGATATCACTACTGGTAATAATACGTTATTATTGTATAAAGATTAATCTCCCTTCTATTTGCCATCCTATTCATGCAATATAGTCACCCAAACTTTTTGCCTTTAGCTTCAGGTCTTGGGTTGCATGAGCACAACAATACGCGTTATTCCTCTCAATTTAAGAATCCATTTATTACTGCTCAGACAAGAGACACAATTCTAGATTCATCATCTTCTAGAAATGTGTGTACTAATTCATTTGTTCTGTCGCATTTGCCCGGCCCGAGTAATTGATAAATTTTGATAGTGATGACAAACTTCCAAATCATTGTAAGTGAATAGTTATTGTAAATTTTTATATGTTTAATAACACTTTTCATCTACTATTTTGCATTTAGGATGTTGTCAATGTTTTTATAGAATTGTAGTATCTTCATTTTTATTTAGTGTGGTTTTCACGTATTCTAGGGGAGGATATTTGAAGCAACTGGAAAAATTTGAACAGAATATATATATTTTTTTGTTTAAAAAAAATGCGTCATTGTGACTTACTTGAATTATTTATTCAATCGCCTTCGTCTAGCCTTTTATTTAAAAACTCAAGCAAATGAATCAAGTTACAAGAAATTCAATTTCCTTTTTGAAATTAATTTAAAGGAGCTCATAAGTTTAATTAGTTAGACCGACTTTTCAAATAAATTTCTTAAAGGTTCCATTTCTGACTCAATATTAGTTTGAATACAAAATACCCCTTAAACCAAATACATTGTACGGTTCCCGAATTCTTTTAAGTTCAATACTATTATTGTTGTTGAACTCGAATTCAATGGCTAAATTTCAGCGTCGTTGTAGAGAAAGTTCGGAAGAAAACAAGGCAAAATTCAACCCCCAAAGCAAAAAATCAACCTCCAAAATTAGAAGAATTCAGCCGTTGCCCCGTAGTTTAGGAGTGCAATTCAGCCGAGAAATGTTGACAAGGGTGAAGCCGAGCATCGTTTGGACTGGACCGATTCGGAGCTCAGTTTTGGAAAGTATTTAGCATCTAATATCGCTCAATTGCTTTCCCATTCAGTGCAACCTCCAATGGTTAAAGCTTCCATTTTGTCTGTTATAATCCATAGGGAAAGCTTTAGCATCATAGGAAACAGTTGCATGAATGCTTAAGCTTTTCATGAATTTGGCTTGGATTAATCCTTTAAAGTTTGCAGTTGATATTGTGAAAGATATATATTTTCTTATTCTCTCTTTTACCCTCATATATGAATATACATTTACCGTAATTTATTTAGAATGTTTATGTTTAGGGTGTATCTCTTTTGTGTTCACTGGTGCTGAAGATAGTTGTAGTATTCAGTGTTTATCTTTCAAATGGGTGAATCAAGCACAGAAAGGACTGATTATAACTTCATATGTCATGGGATAAAATTCTACAGAAAGTATTTATAAGAAGTAAGAGAATAATGCATGTTCAAGCCGCTAATGGAAAATGTCCATGTGGAGTAGGCCTAAGAAACCACCTGTTGGAAACTTAAAACAGTTAAAACTCAAAATAGCAACAAAAAGGAGAGAAATATCTTGTTGGAAACTTAAAACAGTTAAAACTCAAAATAGCAACAAAAAGGAGAGAAATATTCTATATTAAAAATTAAATAATAGCTTCAAAATCCAGACCTAAAACCCAGCCCCAGTGCTGAACTACCATCTTTGGTAACACAGACACTTGCATCATTGCAGGTGAGTCTCTCAATGGCATGATTAAGTGCTTCAAAATCAGATCCATTAGCTAGATATAGACCGGAGAATACCATACGTTTTGCTGGCTTGAAACCTTTAACATCGAGAAATGAATCATATTAAACAAAAAGGAAGGAAGATGAGAAGATCTTCTTACATTCTTTAATAAAAAAATATATATTCTTTCAAATATTCGATGTCGGAACCTTGCAAAAAAACATAAAACAGATGCATTCCTGGACAGGAAAAATTATAAATTTGAGACAGTCAAATAATATACAGAATTCTTTCTTTTATGCTGTGAAGATAAGAGTGGAGACGTGCACATTTGATCTGTTATAAGCTCCAAATCAGTAAATAAAAGGCAAGTTTAGGTCAATCAAATGATAAAGAGAATTCTTCCTTTCCTGCTATACGAAAACCTACAGAACGCGGCACGTCTAATCTAAACAGACTGTAGTAACAGGTGGCTATTATTTTCATTTTTAATAAAAAACAACAGGGGTTGGAAGGGGCGGAGCCCCCTTCCCGGGGGTTCAGGGGCGCGAAAATTTTTTTATATTATAAATATTTGGAAATGAAATTGTGCTAGAAATTTAAGATACATAAAAATTTTTAAAAAGTTTTAATGAATATGAGATGTCATTGCACAGCCATTTGAACTTTCTAGGAAGAGGAGAGCTTCAAATTCAACCGATAAGTGGATAACAGCGCAATTGGTGATGTGTACTAGAGCATAACGGATAACGTACTGTTATGATCGTAAGCAATTCGAAATGGCTATCCAGCCTGCCGACTAACTCCTAGCACCCAATGATGAACATATATAACAATGTTTATAGGTTCACAGCCGTCGTAATGCCGAAAACCTATTCAAGTTGTAATTGTAACGCTTTACTGTGTAACATCTATACCGAAGCATTAGAAAATAGAGTTATGGCCGCATAATCAACCCATTTTGATTTGCCACAAAGTTTTAATGAATGTGACATTTGTTTACGCCACCAACCAGACACTATGAAAAATAGGAGCTCCAAAATCACCCGATAAGTTGATAACATAGCTATTAGCGTTACGCACCAAAGAGTAACAGACGTCGTGTTGTTATGACCATAAGCATATAAAATCTCCTTCCAACCCACAGAGTAACGTTTAGTACCTCACGAGCAATATATATATATATATAACTAGAATTGTATTGTTTCTCACCGTTTTCATGTCGAAAAGCTTAACAAGTGGTTACTATGTTACATCTATATTGGAGCATTAGGAAATGGATTAATAGGCACATAATCAACTATATCATGATTAATCACCAAGATTTAACGAATGTGAGATGTTACACCACCAATCAGAGATTATACTAAAGAAAAGCTCCAAAATCACCTGATAAGTGGATAACGGTGTGATTGACGTTACGTTCTGAAGAGTAACAGACACTTTGCTGTTATAAGCATAAGCGATTCGAAATTATCTCCCAACCTATCGAGTAACTCCTAGTAATATATGATTAACATATCTAACGAGATATGTTGCGTTTTTCATCTATTTCATACTAAAAAGTTCAACATGTTGTTATTATAAAGGTTTGCTAACTAACGTCTATATCGAAAGCATTTGAAATTAGAGTTATGACTACACAATCAACCCTATCATGATTGATCACAAAGATTTAATGAATATGAGATGTTGGTACACCACCAATTGGAGACTCTAGGAAAATAAGAGCTCCAAAATCACTCGATAAGTGGATAACGGCGTGATTGGTTTTACATTCTGAAAAGCATTGAGACATGGAGTTTGGGAAGCCCAATCAACCTCCCATGTCTTAATGAATGCTAGGTGTCGTTACACTACAAGTACGAGATTGTGTAGAAAAGAGAGCTCCAAAATCACCTGAGAAATAGATAACCGCCCCTTTGATGTTACGGTCTAAATACTAACGAACATCGGTCTGTTATGAGCATAATGGATGCGAAACCTCCTCACGACACACTGAGCAACTAGTACAGGACCAAGATGAACACATCTAATGAGATTTTAACTTTTTTCTCACCGCTATATGCCAATGTGCTCGACAAATGGGCATTGTAATGCTTTAGTAAGTAACATCTATATCGAAAGCATAGAGACATGGAGTTAGGGAAGCCCAATCAATCCCCATGTTTTAATGAATGTGAGATGTCGTTACACCACAAGTACGAGATTGTGGAGAAAGAAGAGCTCCAAAATCACCCGAGAAATAGATAGCCGCCCCATTGGCGTTACAGTCTAAATACTAACAAACATCGGTCTGTTATAAGCATAATGGATGTGAAACCCCCTCCCAACATAGCGAGCAACTAGTGCAGGACTAAGATGAACATATCTAATGAGATTTTAACTTTTTCTCACTGTTATCATGCCAATGTGCTCGACAAGTGGTCATTGCAATGCTTTAGTAAGTAACATCTATGTCGAAAACATTGAGACATCGAGTTAAGGAAGCTCGATCAGCCCCTCATGTTTTAATGAATGTTAGGTGTCATTACACCACAAGTACGAGATTGTAGAGAAAGGAGAGCTCTGAAATCACCCGAAAAATAGATAAATGCTTGCTAGGCGTTACATACTAAAGACTAACGTGCATCAGTCTATTATGATCATAACGGATGTAAAACCCACTCCCAGTAGACTGAGCAACTAGTCCTGGATTAAGATGAACATGTCTTATGAGATTTTAAGTTTTCGTCACCGCTATGACGCCGATACACTCCAAATGTAGGGAAGATGCCGAAATCGTTAACTAATATCTACGTCAAAAGTATTGGGACATGGAGTTAGGCAAGCCTAATAGACCCCATGCTTTTTAATGAAGGTGAAGTGTCATTACCCACAAGTATGAGCTTGTAGAGAAAGGAGAGCTCCGAAATCACTTGAGAAATAGATAACTACTTGCTTGGCGTTACGCACTAATGACTAACGTACATCGGTCTGTTATGATCATAACGGATGCGAAACCCCCTCCTAGTAGATCAAGTAACTAGTCCTGGATGAACATGTGCTGTGAGATTCTAAGTTTTCATCATCGCTATCATGCCGATACACTCAAATGTAGAGAAGATGTCGAAGTTGTTAACTAATATCTATGTCAAAAGCATTGAGACATGGAGTAAGCCAACCCTAACAGAACTC
>CAVNYN010258609.1:0-10377 GCA_963692815.1 Nyctanthes arbor-tristis
CTATCACAACCTTCTTGGGCATGTAAGCATCGTGCTCTTATTTCCACATACATTATAATAAATTTATTCATTTCGCCATTTGAAATAGAAAAGGTCTTGTTAACTGGCTTTAATTAGTACAGGCATGGATGCTGTATAGAGAAGGTAGATTTTAGCCGATGCCTAGCTTGGTCTCTAGAGCTATTTACCAGAAGTGTTGCGATCAATCCATGTGGGACTGTTATACGTCTGACAACGTCCAGAAGACCGGCCAAGCATGTCACAGCTAGTGTTAATGTTGGGGAACGATGGCATATTGCCACAAGCAAGATAACCTTGTTTTTTTGCAGATAGAAATTTATTTACAGCTGAAAGTTCAAATAGCACAAATGGAGCAAGTTCAGTAAACCAAGTAACTATTACATTGATGGAACCATGATAAGATAAATTAGTCGCATATTCTTTTGCTTTTAAATGAAAAAGAAAGTTATACAGCAAGAATGATCAGGAGGAGGAACGGAAAATATCAATTACGTCAAAATTTCTACATCTATCTTCATTCACTCGTCTTTGTGCGTTATTCTTCAACCAGATACTATGTTGTTTCGTCTCTTCCATGAAAAATGATGATTCAATGAGATGATGTTGCATAGTCATATGCATTCCAACTGGTGCCAAAAAAAAAAAAAAAAAAAGCGCCGACTAAATCAATCATGTTAACTATCATCCTTTATCAACCGGATTGAAAGAGTCGAAGCTTTCCCGTGAACTCCGAAGCTCAAGAAAACTACTTGGAATTGAATGTGGGCTCTAGAGACCAGAACGGTGAGATTGCTGATCAAGTTGAAGAAATTTTACTTCATGTAAAAGCTTATTATTGACCTTTTCAAGGGAAATGTCTCTTTATACCTTATTAGTTTCTTCCCACGTCAAGAGTTGAATCGGTCCTGCTGGGGAAGAGTCAAATTCTTTTGTTACGGATTTTTCTCCTTCTTTGAATTTGATAAAATTTGTCCGCAATAGAATATTTTGAAGGTGGTGTTATTTAGTCATCACAAGCTGGTTTGACCTGCCAAATTTTAAATGTCAAAAATTTTAATATTGAAAGGATTTTTCGTATTTTATTAATGTTCTCATCAATCATGGATATAATACAGTCGCATCACATCACATTAAAATAGGTCTCATTCCTCTGGATGTGATTACAAATCTGCTTAAAGGACATGGTACACGCAAGATAAAAATAGTAAAGAATAAACATAAATTCAGAGATAGTCTTGAGGGTGTGTAGACGGTGTGATTGCATAGACATCAACATCCAAGGGCACCAAATATTTTTGAAATGCTGTCTTTTAAAATGGCTTTTTGAAAGTTATTGAGTTAAAAGTTAGAATATACATTTTATTATTTTAAAAAAATAAACAAGGCCTACTTTTAATCAAAAGGAAAACATCAGTTTTACCACAAAGTCAAAAAGTTAAAACGAAAAAAAGAAAAAAAGAAAATAAAGGAAAAAAAACCATAAAGACGTAAAATATATTTTTCTTTTCTGATAGTCTTTAGTTAATTGGTTGGGGGGGGGGCACTATTTTATAATGTTGTACAGGACACCAAATTTCTCAACTTCGGCCTTGCGTAAATTATAGTGAAAATATGAGTCCTAGAAATCATTTTTATTACTTTCTCGTTTGATGAAAATCCACACTCTTTTCTTTTTTTTTTTTAATGTCTCTAAACATGTACCGTATATACACTATTAGGCGAGCACTAGACCCAGTTTAACATCGGAGCCAAGCCAAGCACATCACAATCAAAATAATGCTTATTAACCAGTGCTTAAGAGCTTCCCAATCACTACAACAAATCAGACAAATAGCGGCGACTATAGGACCGATTGTCGCCGCTATAAGCCCACAGCGATAGTTTTTAGCGACAACCTGATTGTTACTGTAGGCCTGTACCTGTTGCCCTATAGCGACAACATCTCCAAGCTATAGTGGCGACATGTTATAGTGATGATTTCATGTCATCGTTGTAAATTTCACTTTTTTTCTCATTAATTTTTTTAAAAAAATTATTTTTCCTCACCAGCTGGACCCAACCCAACCCACTTCGCTTCACAAAATATTTATTTTGCAAGCCCAAGGATTTGAACCCTGACTTTGCCTCCACCTCCTTTGTGCCTGCCATTTGGACTGAATGAATCCGCGTACATGTTTTTAATATATATTAATAACGAATATCCAACTTATAGCAACAACTTATCATCGGTGAAAGCAACAGACAAAGACAGGAAATCTTCTCACCAATAGTATAGCGACGACATTTACACGTCGTCGCTATAGATCAAGACATATAACCACGATATTTACATGTCGTCGCTACAATCAAGAAATATAGCAGCGAAAAATATTTCATCCCAATAGAGTCAATTTTTAGCGACAACATTAGGCTATAGTGGCGATGTAGTCGCCGCTATAACCTACATACAAGGCCCCACCTTCTATCATATGGTCGTCGCCATAAATGATACCCTATAGAGATGTTTCGATTTTTGTTGTTAAGATTTTTGTCGTTGTTGCTCATATTTCTTATAGTGAATAGAGGAATATGGATTAAGATATATGTGGCTAAAGTTGGAGAATATGGAGAAAGAATCTTTTGCTATGTATGATGCTGTCAGTTGTTGCGAATTGCAAGAAATAGTGTGTCATTTTTTTTTCTTTTTTTAAAAGAAGAAGAAGGATGGTAAATAGACTGGGTATGGTAGATATTCTCTAGTCTTCACTTTCTTACTAAAAGAAAAAAAAAAGGGGGAAATGGGTTTCATCTATTAAAAATGGAGAACAAAAGTTTTCATTTTTCTCAAATATTTTTTTTTCTCCTCTCAAAGATTCTATTGAAAACTACACAAATGCAAATGTGTTGCTTTAAAGTTCTACATTAAGCATTTTTGTTGAACATTATTATATTAGGGGTGCAGGAGAGAAGAATTCAACAATAATTTTAGGATGTGAGAGGTCTACTTGGATGCTAGCAAACAACATGGGTTTTGGAGTTCGAAGATTAATTTTGATGGAGAAAAATGTAACAATGTTAATTACATAAAGTACCAAGTTCAAAAATATTGTCTATAAATTTTTCAAAATACAAAAATTTCTTATCTCAAATATATATACTATTATTATATTTATATAAAGTAATATATAATGTATGGAAAAGACAATGTCATGTCACTCAACGTGCTACACACGTTAACATAACTAGTCAACTGAAAAGCATAGATAGCAAAACAACTATATTTCATGGTTTCATAGGTTAGTCGTTCTCCTTTACATATAATAAAGTGGTAGCACAGAAATAAGAAGTAATATATGACAATGTAATATTAATAAGTCAATAATCATTAAACAAAGAGAAGAAGCTCGGGTGTTTGGTAGAATAGAAATCAATACTATTGACCCGCTTTTTCTTTTCCGAAAAAATATCTATTCAAACAAGAAAGTGTCAAATGGAGATTTCTTCTTTGTTTTTACCTTAGCATTTTTAAATTCCCGCATAAGTAGACCCAAAAAAAAAAAAAGGTGACTTTTTTACTTCTAAACAGTTCAAAAAAATTAGAGTTGTACTATTTGAACAAAAGTATATATAAAAATTCTAAAAAAATTGACACATATCACAATACTGTTTTTTAATACATCACATTACTTTTACATTAACACAAGTCACATATAATACATGTCAATTTTGTCACTTTTTTTTTTTGGTCTATTTTTGGATCAACTAGAATTATTCAAAAAAGTAACCCTAAAAAGGATCCCAACACAAATCTTTCTCCTTCCATAAAACTTGGCAAAATTTCTCAAGAAAGAAATATTTGAAAGTGTTATTGTTGGGTCAAGCTTCTTTGACACGCAAAATTTGTATTAGTAGTGTGTTAACTTTTATTTAATATGGGAAAGATTTTTTTCCTCTTTTTATCGAATGTTTGGTTCCATCGGGAATATATATTTGAATTTCTTTACTGTTTGTCGCATTTGTCAACCTGCATGTGATAAAATGATAAAGGCATGACTAAATGAAAAGAACATAATCAGAATTAAGTTGCCCGTCAATTTGGGATCCAATTTGATATTTTCTTTGGGAGTTGTGAGGAAGGAATTGGAATGGAATCAATGTCGGTTCATACAGGAAGAAAGGTTCTTTATTGATTGAAGCACTGTACGTATGGGACAGCAGATTGGGATAGAGGAATAGGAAAAAACCGAAGAATAGGGGGGGAAAACTTAAGATTTCACATCTTGAAATCAATCTATTTGATTTCATACCCCTCCTTCAATGAGAAAATACGTCCAATATTCTAGAGGTCAACCCTATGGGACTTGAGGAATGATGCTATAGAGGGGAAAAAAGCATAGAAATTTGAAGCATATTCTTGACCTTGCTTTAGTCTTCTGATTTCCAATTGCATGCCGTAACTGTTGTGGCAATGGCAATATAAAGAAATGAAGTTGTGCTCTGGACCTCAGTCACAAATTCACAATCAAGGTCAATTTAGCAAACAAGTGTCTGTTTGTTTCCCACTTAAAATTCCATCAAACCAGAGAGAGGGGGGTACTTAAATCATGAAGATATTAAGTAAGGATCTCATCTTGTTTTTAATCTTGACCTCTGTTATATCCATTCAGAAGATTTCCAATGCAACGGATACTATAACTACAGCACAGTGCCTTAGAGATGGTGAGACACTCGTTTCATCCGATGGAAGCTTTGAATTGGGATTTTTTAGTCCAGCTGGAAATTCCAAGAATCGATACGTGGGCATGTGGTACAAGAAAATAGGATTTACAACTGCAGTTTGGGTTGCAAACAGGGAAGTTCCACTCACAAAGAAGTCAGGAGTGCTGACGGTTACTGAGCCCGGACGTCTTGTTCTTCTAAATGATACTAATGGTGGCATTATATGGTCATCCAATAATACAACACGATTTGTCAAAAATCCAGTAGCAAAGTTGCTGGACACTGGAAACCTTGTTGTTGTAGATGCAAATAATGATGCCCCTGAGGATTTTGTTTGGGAGAGTTTTAATTATCCAACTGATACATTGTTACCAGGAATGAAACTCGGATGGAACTTTTTAACTGGCCTGGAGGTATACCTATCCTCATGGAGGAACAGCGAGGATCCATCTTCAGGAAATTATAAATTTCATCTTGATCCAACTGGTTATCCACAATATCTTTTGAAAAGAGATTTAGAAGTGACATTTAATAGTGGACCGTGGAATGGACTCCGCTATAGTGGGGCGCCGAACTTAAGAGAGAATCCTATTTACAGTTTTGGAATAGTAATAAACAAAAATGAGACATACTATTCTTATAAGCTCCTTGATAAATCAATTATATCAATATTCATCCTGAATGCAGTTGGTCAAGGACAGCGCCGGACGTGGATTGACCGAACAAAGAAGTGGAAACTTTACCTAACTCTTCCAATGGATAATTGTGACCTTTACGCATTTTGTGGTGCATATGGTAGTTGCAATCTTGCTAGTTCTCCAAATTGTGGATGTTTAAACAGGTTTTCACCCAAGGATACAAAAGCTTGGAGCAGGGCCGATTGGTCACTTGGGTGTGTTCGCAGGACTCCCTTGGATTGTCAAAATGGAGATAAGTTTCTCAAGTATTCTGGTATTAAGTTACCAGACACAAGATATTCCTGGAATAACAAGAGTATGACACTTGATAAATGCAGGGTAGTGTGTTTAAAGAATTGCTCGTGTACGGCTTATACTCAGTTAAACATAAGCAGCGGAAGTGGGTGCCTACAATGATTTGGAGAACTAATTAACATCAGAGAACTATCAGAAGGACAAGATATCTACATTAGAATGGCTTCTTCTGAATCAGGTATGAATTACTATAATTAGAAAATCTTTACTCTTTCTGTTGTTTCCTTTGCAGATAAATCTTGTATTTGTCACTTCCAATGTCGTACCATCATTTTAAAAGAAACCATGTAATGAATAAGTTCATGCCGGCTTAAGTTTTCCACATTTCCCCATAATCCTTCCTTACCACGTCAATCTTTCTCCTTGAAAATTACTTATTCTTCTCAAAAAAGCTACACTAAGATGGCCCTATATTTGCATATATAATGTTACAGATTCTAGAGGAAGAAAGAGGAAGATCGGAAGAGCACGTTTGCCGCTAGCTGTTGCCACTGTATTGCTTGGTCTTGCTCTGGGGCGATATTTTCAAAAAATGAAGAAAAGTAACCACAAGCCTAGAACAGGAGGTAACACCATCTAGAATTTTCCACTGAAAACAAGCGAATTTTATCTATAATCTAATAATTGAAGCCCTCATTACTTTTCTCGATCAACGCTTATGTTACAGGCAAGTTCAGAGATGACTATTCTGATGGTGAATGTGTCGAAATTCACAACAATGACATAGACATGTTTGATTTTTATACAATAGTAAAAGCAACTGAAAACTTTTCAATACACAAAAAGATCGGAGAGGGTGGGTTCGGACCTGTTTACAAGGTAAGATGCAGTTTTCTTGGCATAACTGCTAATACTTACTTCTCGGTCCTGGATGTTTATCTTGCGTCCCAAACTTAAATGAGTGGGGATGAGTTTTGAAATTTGCTAATAACTTTGACATGCATAAATTTTGATTTAGGGAACACTAGAAGATGGGCAGGAAATTGCTGTCAAACGGCTATCAAGAAATTCCGTCCAAGGAATCGTTGAGTTCAAGAATGAATGTGCTTTTATAGCTAAACTTCAGCATCGGAACCTGGTGAAGCTTCTAGGATACTGCGTTCAAGGTGAAGAAAATATGTTGATTTATGAATACCTTCCTAATAAAAGCCTGGACTTGTTTCTATTTGGTAAGACAAGTTCACCCTGCACATCACCTTAGTAGCACATAAAATCAGGAGTATCAATTATATTATATGACTTGAGTAGTTTCATCTTTTCAAATTTTGAAACAAAAATTTTCTGACCGGTTGTAAAGCACGGTCCAGAATATTTTGCTTTTGAAAGAGTTTTGTACTATGATATGAAAAAATATGATATTTGATCTGATTTTCAATTTCTAATTATCCGACAAAAAAGTGTTCTCATTAGCAGAAAAACTCTTCTGGCAGATCCGATGAAAAGTAGAGTGCTAGATTTGACCAAACGCTTTCATATTATAAATGGGATTGCCCGAGGACTCATGTATCTGCATCAAGATTCTCGTCTCAGAATCATCCATAGAGACCTCAAAACCAGCAACATTTTGCTCGACTCTGACATGAACCCAAAAATATCGGATTTTGGCCTGGCTAGAAGTTTTAGAGGAAACGAGACTGGAGCTAATACAAGTCGCGTAGCTGGAACATAGTAAGAATCTCAATCCCATGACATGAAAGATGCTCTTTTGATGACTTCTATTGCTTATATATGACTTAGTTTTCTGATCATTTGTAATGTAGTGGGTATATGTCCCCAGAATACGCTATAGATGGCCTATTTTCAATAAAATCAGATGTATTTAGTTTTGGCGTTCTCGTGCTTGAGATTGTCAGCGGCCAAAGGAACAGGGGATTCTCTCACAAAGATCACCAACACAACCTTCTTGGACATGTAAGCATAGTGCGCTTTCTCCTGCGTGCATTAAGATGAAATTAGCCCTTTCAGCATCTGAACTAAAAAACGTTTACCCTTTTAACTGAGTTCACTTGGTGCAGGCATGGATGTTATATAAAGAAGGAAGATCTTTGGAATTAGCTGATGCTCATCTTGCCCTCTTGGGTGATGCATCGGAAGTGCTGCGATCTATCCATGTAGGACTGTTATGTGTTCAACAACGCCCAGAAGACAGGCCAAGCATGTCTTCCGTAGTTTTAATGTTGGGTAATGAAGGCCTGTTGCCTGAAGCTAGACAACCTGGTTTTTTTGCAGAAAGAAACTTATTTACCGTTGAAAGTTCAAGCAACACAAATGCAACAAGTTCAATAAACGAAATGACTATTTCATTGATGGAAGCACGATAAGTCAGTAAACTACAATAATGGCCCTATATTGTTTTTCACTGTTGTTGATCAACCAGAATACTTAATCTGTATATTTCCTCCATCTACACTTAATTGCCTGTTTGAGTATGTTGAGGTTCTGATTCAGTTATCAATCATGTCCTTTTTTCAAGTCAATTGTATGATACTGATAGAGACTTTTAAAAATGTGTTTATTTGTCTTTAGTAAAGTTCCACGATCTGAATTTCTGAGAGTAAAATGAATATGTAGCTTATAACAAAAGATGCCACAGGTGCAAGGAACAATCAAAATAAACTGTAGCAATAGGAAATTTTTAAATGTATATATATTTTTTTAACTTTAAACTACATTGCGGCCACTTCTCTTTAATTTATTGATCATCATTGTAAAATTTACGTGCGACCCTCTCGTTTAATTTAAAAGTAATTTCCAAATAAAATTCGAACTAATTATCCATTTTAAATTCTTCAATTTCAACTATTCAAATCAATTTTCAAGCCCATTTAATTTTGTAAATTTACGCCCATTTAAATTTTCTTAAAAAGCCCATTATAGTTTAGCCCATTGAAAATATTGCTCTTCATTTAATCAGACCAGTCAGCGGAAATTTCTTTGGCACTGCAATTTACTACTGTGTTTTCATTTATTATATTTTTATTCAAGCTTCCATATAACCTTAAATTTTGCATTAAATAAAAAAAGAAGCAATTATTTTGCACTTTCAAGTCAATTATAAGATGCTTGTGTTCACTGAAGATCCATGATGCAGACTTTTTCAGTCACTGAAATGAATCTGTAGCTTATAGATAACAATGCCACAAGTGCAAGGAACAACTGAAATTGACTGTAGCCATTGGAAAATCTTTAAAATAAAAATTTTGACGATTGCTTAGCCCGTTCAAAATTACTCTTCATTTTGACGATTTCCACATTCAACGTGAAGTCCAAGCAGAACGAGGTCCAAATTGACGCCTATAAATTAGTCCGCACATAAAATTAATATAATAAAAAAAGTGACAATCAGTCATTGCAAGATCATGGATAACAACGACGAAAATATATAGCTCTTCCGATCTCAGGATAAAAGGAAACTGACAAATAGTCCATTTCATATTTTAATATCACTGAAACTACGTACAGCCCAAGTGATCCATACAAAATAAGAAGACGATGCTGAAGCTGTAATATTTAAGTCGATAGTAATTAAACCAAGTTAAGAAACTCAAGTCTAGACTAGAGGCCTTTTTCAGTGACCAAGTCAAGAAATTCAAGTATTTAACTACAGATCATTTTCAGGGCGATCTCATAATCTATCACCATTGAAAGAAATGTTTACATGGCCAAAATAAGGGAAGTTTGTTATTCAGTTGGAGAAGAGATCTTGATTACAAATCAATGTCCATTCAAGCTTTTTTTCTAGCTAACAAATGATACTGAAGGGATTTGGATTTCTAGTATGCTTTTCATCTTATGTTCTAAGAAAAAAATAAGTCATTGTTTTTAATTTAACGTTATCTAAAATTTAAAACTCTTTATCTTCAGAAATAACAAATTTCTTATAGTTTTGGTTAAGATACTACTAACTACACTGTTCCAATATCTGTGGAAATGAAAAGAATGGTCATTGTCAAATGTAAGCTTGCACAGAAAATTCTAAACACATTCTTGATCTTTTAATACTTTATTCTTCTGATTGGCGTACCGGTTTTGGCAATATCTCAATCATTCTCATAAGCATTCCTTCCATGAGATGAAATTGTGTACTCTCTACCTTAAAATCGTTCATATAGAGATTAGGTTCATATTTATTTCATACTAGTAATTCTATTATACAAGATAGATAAAGGGACTAGAATCATGAAGATATTCAGTAAAGATATTCCTTTACTTTTTATCTTAACCTTGTCTATGTCCCTTCAGAAGATTTCCTGTGCAACTAGTACCATAACTACAGCAGAGAGCCTTCGAGATGGTGAGACACTGGTTTCAGCAGATGGAAGCTTTGAATTGGGATTGTTTTGCCCCGGAAATTCCAAGAATCGATATGTTGGTATGTGGTTGATAAGTGTATTTTATATGCAAAAATACTTCTCTTAACTTATGCAATTCTATATGAAATCGAACAGATTTCTACCTAATTTGTGTGAATATGGTTTATATAGGTGAAAAAGCTCAAATTGGAATGATACAAGTGAAAAGAACTAGTTTTGAACCAAATTGAGCTTTACATGCATCAAGATGTGAAGGCTCGAGAGTGGGAAGAGAAAAGATCAATGTCAACAAGTGTGAAGGCCGAATGCCACTATTGGGGAACTTGAAAGAGGTCATTTGTGTCATGTTTAAA